>CAOJBK013616948.1:0-10462 GCA_948294925.1 Codiaeum variegatum
CCCAAAGAAAGTGATAAATTAAATTGCAAAAATAATTGGAATTAAGGGATCTCCCCTCCAGTCTTATAATATGGGAGAAGTATACATTCCCTAATATAAATCCATACACAAAATATAGTAATAAAGCAAGAAATAATAAAAATAAACCAATCACAATAACAGATAATAGGAACTAAGTAACAACAACAATAATAATGAAACAGATAAAGAAAAATAGTAAATATAGATTTGGAGTTAAAGTCGTTAGATAGCTTGCCAACGTATCCCTTTGAATGAGAATCAAACTCACGTTGTTCTCCCTTGTGGTGAAGGGTGGGGGTTGTTCTAATAATAAGTAGGTGTTTTGGTTATGTGTTTAGAAGCTAATCAATTTTATTTAATAAAATCATTAACTGGGAGGCTATTAGTTGTTTCAAATTTTTATTAATAAAAATAATGATTTTGAATGTGAAATCAATTACCTAAGTTCATTTTAGGGTTTAATTGAATTCATTTTATGAAAAATAGATTTTTCAGTGAAACATGCCTTAGTTATATTAAAGGGCTTCAAATTGAATTATGTTAAAATATTCCTTAATTCAGTATTAAAGTGCTCAAAGTAATTTGAAAATTAAGAGTAAGGAAGTATATTTAACTAGTTTTACCTTTGCCTTTTAGGGCTCTGGAATCAGTGAGTTGGAGGGCTTGACGAAACTAAAGTGGGTCTCTATTCATTTCGAAGAGCATTGGTATTAGTCTGTCTAAACTGGAACTAAAGGATTGAATTATTAGATTGATGAGAATTGGAGAGACTGTTGTGAAACTCTCAAGGTTTGGATTGATTGGGGAAGGATTGTAGTGTTTTGAGAGTGTTTTGAGGCTGAAAATATGTAAAAAGTGCATCTGAAAAGTCTAAAATTCGGAACCCAAAACTATTTTGAATAATTCAAATTTATATGGATTCATGCCAAAAACCATAGGGGAAAAATGCAAATGTTTTGGGCAAAATGCATGCATTTTTCACCAAAAGCATGCGTTTGTGGTAAAATATGTGCATCGTTTAGACCTATTTAATGGGCCTAATTTGGTCTGATTGGATTAGTTTTTGGGATTTTATGGGTTCGTTTGAAATCCAATTTGAGCTCAGTTTAAACCATTGGGCTCGTATTAATGGACCAGATTTAATGGTGTAAGAATTAGGGTTTACAGCTTCCCCTCTTAGCAATCATGTTTGTGAAAATGTAGCTGCTAAGTGTGAATGCATTTAATGCAGTAGTTGAGAATTTTGCCTATATAAAGGGCTTGAAGCTTTCATTTTCACTTACAAGCTTCATTTATTACTTTAGCTTTCAAAGTTTCTTCTTCTACCTTTCTGATTCGATGAGAAGGTTTTTGATGATACTGGTTGATATTTTCACGGAGAAGGAAGACCTGTCTACACAGTTAAGTGTGTCTTTAGAGGGAGAGGAGATTTCAGCTTTCAAAGCTCCACTCCTTGATGATATTATTAATAACCCTCAGTTTATCTTTACTAGAGAGGAGTTGCTTGGTGAGATACCTATTTCGACTATCGAGCCATCTGATTCTGTTGTAGTGCCATTATCAAAATGGGACACTACTAATCAATTACTGATGGATAGAGAGCAGCCACACACTCCCACAAATCTAAGTCTACTAAAAGACTGACAATCGCATGTGAGCTGGCTTAGATTCCATATAGTATGTATTTTCTCTCTTACTTTTTGTTTATTTTCTGTGTCGCTTGTATTTTTTTTATGGCATGACTATTTACTTTTAACTCGCATTCATTTTTTATGCTAAAAACAAAATAGAGTTAGTAGTAAAATTTGAATTGAAAATGATGAGACTCAGATGCATACCTGTAGGGCGGTACCTTTAGTTAGAGGGGTGGTAGATCATGCTTAGGTCACGTGATAGATTTTCTGAATGCTCATGAGGCTGTTACTCAGCGTATTACTCCACCTCATTTGGTGGGCTGGCCGAGTTTGGATGTAGATCATTCCTCAGATAGGATCATGATATTTTGTTTAGCTGAAAGATGGTGGTGGACTACCAATACTTTTCATTTACCGGTGGGGAGATGACGATGACCCTTTGAGTGGGCGTGTCTAACTGGGATGCACTTTGGGCGGAGGATCATTACCTTTGATGTGATGCTGCGATAAGGCCATATTCTGGGTAACTTTCTAATGGAGCGACTGGAGTGCAATACTCATGGATAAATGTTCAGAACTAACTTGTTGACTTGTTGTCCCGGATGGATGTAATACATTACATTTTTTACCAGTGTGCTATGATTTGCTTACTGATCATCCTGTCGACCATATTTCAGTATAATGAGGCCAGCTAGGTTGACTTGAGGATCCTAGCTTCTTTAGAGGATTTGAGAGACCTAGGAGAGGATGACTGGGCTTGAGCCATTCTGGCTATGGCATATAGAGGGATGGGCACCTTTTATGATGTCATTAGGGCTACTATTCCATCGACCGTTATTGTGTGGGAGGTTAGTATTACCCTTTCACTTTTCTATTTCCTTTGTTTCTTACCAATTTGTTGAACTGTCTATTTTTCTTTTATAGCTCTAGGCCTTCACCCACATTGGTACTATTGCCCCCTATATCATGATATGGAATGAGCTTCCCTTTTTGATAGGGAGGATGTGGTGTAGAGTTTCTTGGTTCCCTAAGCAGGATACCTACTCTTTTCTTATTATTAGTGCATTTTGGTGACTTTAACTCAGATATATTCTAATAACTTTCACCTATTCTATTCATAGATTTTCTGATTCACTATTATCCTATTGACTTCATGTCATCTGGAGGCCTTTTCACATAATTTAGCTTAAGCATGTGGACCTTGATGCTACTAGGGTTACTGCTACCTTGAGGTGGATTATAATTGGTTCAACCTTTCTGATGGAGTTCTTCCTTGAGGACCACGTGATAGCTCAGTCTACCGAGGAGAGAATTATGCCTACCGACCCTCCTAGACTGATGAGAGAGAGGATGTCTGGTACTTTTTAGGCTTACAGGAAAGTTGGGAGAGCTCGGGAGGACTATTTCCTCGTGGATGTCTCGTACTTGGACTTCGTGACATCCCATCTGATGGTTATGATGCCCACATTTCATGTTTATTATGGACAGGCTTGGAGAGGGGGTGTCGCAGCTGTGAGACAGAGGCCTCATAATAAGATTAGTCATCAGGCTGCACCTCACTATGGTTCTGCTTCTTCAGGTATTGGGTGCTTCCTAATCCCATGTGCCAACCAGCATCGATCAATCTTAACATGGGCTACCTCAAATTAGTGATACCTCAGATTAGTGATCATATCTCTTATATTGATGCATCGACCACTAGTCAGGTTCATTATTTCAATCATCATTAATTGCAAAGGGTTCCTAGAGTGGACTTTACTCAGCTTCTAAAGATGGTACATTCTTTGACCTTTATATCAATAATATTTTTAATTTAACAGTCTCTAATTTATGTCTAATATTTGCAAATTCTCAGTTTATTCTATGACCTGGGTGTAGACAAACATCTGAGGGCTATGTTTAGTTTGAGCATTACACTTTGCCAGATGAACATTTTAAGGAGCCAGTTAGAGTACAGAACCTTCAAGCGAAGCAATGAACGAGCGGATCCCATAGAGGAGGATGATGCTGAGGAGGTTGAGCCTAAGGATGATGCATGACTTACTTCTATATGTGGACTATTTTTGGGGCCTCAGCTATGGGCTTTTGTGAAAAAAAAAAACATTTTAGATTTTTGTTTCGAACTTTTGGGATTCTGTTTGATTTTTATGAAAATTCAAAAAATATTTCATTTTTGTTTCATGAATTTCTGAATTTTGAAAACAATTTTATTTGAGAAATTCATTTCGAAAAAAATATTTTAGATTGAAAATCGAGCAAAAAAGGAATCCAATTGGGTCGAAACGAAACATTTCAATGTGCCAAATCATTATGCAACACATGGAAGCTAACACATTCATTTAGCCCCTCACGCGTGCTTTTAGGAGAAAATGCATGTGTTTGCAGCCAAACACATATATTTAAGCTAAAACATATGCATTTTATCCTAACTCACACATTCAGTCTTTCGAGCTCAAAATTTCCACCTCGATTCATGTGCCACTATAAATAGAGGTATGAAAATTTGATTTTTGACTTAGAAAATCATTGGGGCTTAAAATTAAAAAAGTTAGTTTCTAATCTTTTTTCCCATAACATGGTGCCCTTTTTTTATCCATATGATGCATGAGTGGTGCCAGAAGCTGAGCAAAGTGTAGAGAATTAACATCAGGATAATGGTATGTCAGCTTTACCAACTCTTAGGGGTATTAAGATTGATTGGGATTTTCTGAATACTTGCATACAATTTTAGGATCATGTTGATCACTTATCCCATTTTAGGGCTAGTATGAACGAGATGTGTCCTACTTTTGTGGAGTTTTCCTTTTTGCTTGGTACGAGTCTCGAGACTTTTTCAGCTGTTCCAACCCCATGCACCTTACAACTTTCAGTGGGCACACAATGAGCGCAGACCCATTATCGACCAAAGTCATTGTAATAGTTTTCTTCCTTATGATGATGGTAATGTAGAGGCATCATTATGTGGTCCCCTGGGTGGGATCTCAATTTTTAGAGAAAGAAATTGATGTCCCTTTAGTAGCACTCATAATGGAAGCAACCAGAGCTTCGAGAGTAATGTCTATCGAAGTATGGCATTGACTCAGTGCCTTACAAAGAGCTTAGAGATGAGGGTAGGAGGACATGAGCAGACTCCAAATAGAAATGTTTGGTTTTTTTTCTTAAGTTTTTTGAGAAAGGGATCCTCTTCAAGATCAGCACTCCCTTTGGATTAAGTCACTGGTTGACTAGCATATGGGATTATAATAGGTGATTGAGTGATTCTATCGCTTCTGGTAATAGCATCCATCTCTTTACCCAAGTATCTTAAGTCAATGATGACACTGTAATAATTATTCTGGATTAACCTCCCTATGGAAGGTTGGCCAATTGAAAATGAGCAATTTAGAGAGAGAGACCTTTCCAAGGAAGATTGGTTTTCTCTAGTGTAATGATAATTGTTAGAGAGCACAACATCAGTAATGAAGTATTTTGAATCACCCTTCTCGAATTCATTTTTGTAGTAGAAAGCAAGATTTCGTCGGCATCGATGAGATCTTGAATATTTTGATGGAGGACCTTGCATCATCCATTTTGTGGCCTAGCCCTTAGTAGTAATCATACCTCTCATTCATGTTAAATTTCTTTGGTAATGGATTGGGAATCAACTTGGGTTCCAATGGTTTGAAGGATCCCTTCTTTAAGCATTATTTTAGAAGATAGCTCAATGTTAATTCCCTTAAGTTGGTGAATTGAGTTCATTGAATTTGAAGCAGCTTATGGGTTGAGATTGCATTAACTCTACCCATTTTTTGAAAGCTGTTTATTTTCTTAAATATAGAGGATGACATCTGAGTTTCATCCTTGATCAGGCTAGAGTCGACTACATCCTCAAGGAGTGTGCCAACTTCAATCAAAGCTTTGAAATTCATAAAGTACTGTGTCATAATTATGCCTTGATAATATTAGGGTTGTATCCCCTAGAGCTTGTACATTGTATATATATTTGTAATCTAAATCCAACAATGACTTTTAATATATATGTTTCATTTAATGATTGCTTTAATTTTAGTGTTTAATGTATATATTTTCCATAAGTCTTATGTGAGATAATCTATTCTCAAAAGTTTTGGAATATGGAGACAAATTCCCTAAGATTTGGCAGGAGCCTTAAGTACTCTTTCTATCAATTTTGCTTCTTACATAATCTGTATCACTATATCCAACTAGCTCTAAGTTGTTACACTTAGGATACAACAGTCCTAATTTAGTTGTGCCACTCAGATATCTAAAAATGTGTTTGACCGCAACTGAATGTGACTCCTTTGGATCTACATGGAATCTTGCACATAAGAAGATGTTAAAATGAATATTAGGTCTGGATGTTCCTATATATATAAGAGATCTAATCTAACCCCTATAAACCATTATTTCCACTTATTTTTTAGATTCATCCTTATCCATTTTAATTGAAGGACTCATGGGTGTACTAATACTCTTTAAGTCTCCCATTATGAACTTCTTAATTAGTTCCTTAGTGTACTTAGGTTGGCAAATGAATATACCTTCAGATGTCTGCTTTATTTGAAGTCCAAGGAAGAAATTAAGCTTACCCATTATACTCATCTCAAACTATTTTTCCTTATCATTAGAGAACTCCTCACATAACAATTTATTAGTGGATCTAAAAAAAAATATCATCAACATAAATTTATACAATTAGTATGTCATGATTATGAGTTTGGATAAAAAGAGTATTATCCACTTTTCCTCTAGAAAACCCTTTTTGGATGAGAATCTTGCTAAGGGGTTCATACCACGCTCTAGGTGCTTGCTTCAATCCATAGAGTGCTTTTGCTAGTTTATAAACATGATTAGGCTTATAAAAATTTTCAAAACAAAGAGGTTGTTTAACTTATATCTCCTCATTTAAGTAGCCATTTAAGAAAGCACTTTTAACATACATTTGGTAGAGTGTAAAATTCTTAAAGCATGCAATTGCACATAAAAGCCTAATTGCTTCTAATCTATTAACAAGAGAAAAAGTCACATCAAAGCCTATACCTTCTTATTGATTATATGCCTATACAGCTAACCTGGCTTTATTTCTGGTGATAGTCTCATGGTCATTTTACTTATTTTTATAGACCCATCTAGTTCAAATAACTGAATGGTATTTAGGTCTTAGTACCAACTTCCATACTTTACTTTTTTCAAATTGATTTAATTCCTCTTGCATTGCTTCAATCCAATTTTCATCACTTTGAGCATCTTCACAAGTCTTCAGTTCAATTTGTTAGACAAATGTCGAATTACTATAGACTTCTTTATGAGATGATCTAATCATTCTCCTTTATGAAGGACTTCCAAGGATGGTCTCTATGATATACCCAATCATTTGGAAGATCAAAAGCCTGATTATCATTCTAGTTATGTGCATCTAATACTTCATCATCATCAGCTACAATGTCTTTATCAGGTTAGGAAGAGCTCCTTTTCTTTATCAAGTGCAGACTCTTTCAGCTTCTAGGCATCAGCTTTTTCCTTATCTAAATTGACTTCTTTATTAGATGCATTGTCATATGATTCATCATTTTTTCTTTTCCTTTTATCAAAATAATTAGAATCATCAAAAATAACATGCATGGACTCTTCCATAATGAGAGTTCTTTTATTAAAGACTCTATATCCTTTAATAAAAGTGGACTAACCAAGAAAAATACCTTCATCAAATTTAGCATCAAATTTTCTAAAGTGATCTTTCTTGTTATTTAAGATGATGCATTTACATTCAAATGTAGGAAAGTATGACACATTGTGCTTCTTACCCTTCCATAGCTCATAAGGAGTCTTTTCTAATTGTGGCCTTATGAGAACTCGATTGAGAATATAAAATGCAGTGTTAGTTGGTTCTGCCCATAAATATTTTGGCAGACTTTTCTCATTAATCATGGTTCTAGCCATCTCTCCTAAGGTTCTGTTCTTTCTTTCCACTACACAATTTTGTTGTGGGGTTCTAAGAGTAAAGAAATTATGGCCTACAGTTTAATCCTCTTCTAATGATCTTTTATTTGCTCTTATCATCATATTCCATATAGCCTTGACTGGATCTGACTAGCTTGGAGAACTTAGATGAGTCTCCTGTCATGTGTTTTGAGCAGCTACTGTCAATGTGCCAATCTTATGATGTGTTCTTACTACTCAAACATTCTTGTATCTAATCATTCAGATGTAGGTATCCAACCAGTGTTGGGTTCTGAAGGTTTAAGAGTTGTGGTTCCTTTTGGAACCCATAATATTTTTGGATGCAATTTATAATAAGCTTTTGCATTATGAACAATCTCATGTCTATATGTTGCACTATTATAGCTTCTTATATGGTTTATATCCTCTTTAATTAGAGAGGTGGATGCAACTTTAGATCTAGAAGCATCATTAGATGAGTATGCATCTAATTTTGAAAAATGTTCCTTGTTAGCTTTACCTAAGATCATATCCTGTTCTTCACAGATTCTAAGTAGATTTTCTCTTTCTCCTTTGAATTTGTTTGTAAGACAAGTATAAAATCTAAGTTTTTCTCTTAACATGCTATTCTCACTTATTAATTTCATGTTTTGATTAATCAAACAGCTATTTTGATTAAGAGAACAAGACAAATCATTTTTCAATCTTTCATGACTTCCAAGAAGAAATTCATTTTTCATGAAATCTATATGCATGGATAAATTTAATTCAAGAATTATAAAATTCTCTACTTCTAATAAAGTAATCTTGGTTTTCATGAATTTATGCGCCTTTTTGAGTTATTCATATTCATCAAATAATTCATTAAAGACACTTTCAACATCATTTTAAAATTCTGAGTTAGATGTGTTTACTTCTGATGACTCACAGTTAGCTTTTCACTTTTTAGCTTCAGGCTCTATTGAGTTTATCTTTAGACATAGGTTGGCCTATTTTTATTTGTCTGACTTATCATTAGATGTTTCAAATGCACCACTCTCACACCAAGACACCAGTTCTTTCTTTTCCTTCTTTGACTTTTTCTTAAGCTTTGGACAGTTAGGCTTGATGTGCCCTATCCTTTTGCATTCATAACACACCACTTCTAAGATTTCCTTTTTGAAGTCTGGTTGGCCTATACACTTCTCAAAGCTTTTCTTCTATTTTTTTCCACCTTTCTTCATAAATCTTCTCATTCTTTCAGCGATGGTTGTTATTTCAGTATCATCAGATGAGTCTGATTCATTAGTGGTAACAAGAACTATCCCCTTCTTCTTGCTGTCTTTTATCACTTGTGATTCCCATTTTTCAAAAGTCATTTCATAGGTGATCAAGGACCCAATAAGTTCATCCATTGTGATAGCTTTTTTGTTCATTAGAACATTCACCAAAGAATCCCAAGTTTTTGGTAGGGATCTAAGTAGCTTCTTGATCTATTTTCTCTCAGGTATTTCTTCTTCAAGTGAATGCAACTAATTTACGATATTAGTGAATCTAACATTCATTTCAGTGACAGTTTCACTTGGCTTCATATTAAACATCTCATATTCTTTCATAAGAAAGTTCACTTTTGCTTCTATTACAAAATTTATGCCTTTATATGTATTCACAAGTTTATCTCAAATAGCCTTAGCAGTCTTACATCCTAAAATTAAGTTGAATTCTGAAGGTGTTAAGGCACAATGTAGAATGTTCATTGCCTTAGCGTTCGAAGCCACCATAGCCTAGTATGCATCTGAATATTCAGCTTCAGCATTAGGAACTTCTACACCTTTTCTTTCTATTATTAGAACTTCAGGAACTTTTAGAATGATTGTCCAGGCTGTGATGTTAGTAGCCTGAATGAAGTAAATCATTATATTATTCCAATATTAGTAATGAGTCCCATTGAATAGTGGAGGTCTATTCATTAATTGTCCTTTAGGTAACAGTGGATGATCATGAGCCTGACCAGCCATGTTGGATCTTTTCTCTTTAGGTGGTTAGAGACCTCTCTGATACCAATTGATAAATCAGTCAAGCTTCTGAGAGTGAGTGAATTAGACACTCTAAAATTTTCTTTTCTTTTCTATTTCACTATTTCTTTTTAGTGATGGGATGCATAAGAAATGATTTAGTTCTTATCAACTATGAAATGATCACTTTAGATGCTAATCAAGAAGATTAGATTTGACTACATCTAATGAATAACTGAAACTGATTGCACTGCTATCTAACTGTGCCTAGAAGCACTCTAAAGTTATCGTTAGCAATCTGCTAGACAAGCTATTAGAAGCATACGCAGCTAACCAATTCAAATTAATATTTTTTAAAATATGAATAAAACACTTGATGCACAAAAGCAATTAGATGTAGAGACTATCACAGAATACACTATTAGATGAGAGAAAATATAATGTGAAATGATAATCATAAAGTATAAGATGCACAACAATTTTAACTTAGTTTGGTACTAAGACCTACTTCTAGTCCTCAATGATCATACCTTAAGATTTCACTAAGCAACTCTATTTCATTGGGCTAGAGAAAACCCTTTTATATCTCTTAGAAGCTAACCCAGATAAGGATACATTCCTCACCTAATTTCCTCAGACCTTTATTAGGTATCTGAACAACCTCTCATCTATATCAGGGATAGATAAACCTCACTCTATTCTTAAGGGCATCTGTGACTCCTCTAGACTCAACCTTTAGGCTTACAAGCCACTAATAGGAGATTACACTTCAACTTTGAATATTTAAAAAATAAAGTGAAACGTGCATACTCCTATATGGATCAACTTTAAATGCTCAAGGAATTTATATGAGAAAATAATTTTTGTTTTGAT
>CAOJBK013618504.1:0-11451 GCA_948294925.1 Codiaeum variegatum
GATAGAAGTCATATGTCTAGCACATAGGGTTCGACTTCTTTGAGGACCCTAGCTGAGATAGGGAATCGGTAATGAAGGGATTCGAGTGCACGATAATTATGATTGAGAGGTCTATGCTTATGTCAAGGATATGATCACCGACATTCATTTCTAATTGGGTAGTCGCGATATGTTATGCTAGACGTCACTCACGACTTATGAGACTAGTGTGGAATTAGGTTAACACACTTGGTGGGAAACAAAGTGTTTTCTTTATCCCATTGCTAATTAGAACATGAACCTAGTAAGTTACATACCAAATGGTAATTCCAATTAGCTTGTATGTATTATATTAATGATTAATTAAAGAGTTTAATTAATTATTAATGATGATAGAATTGAACATATAATTAAATTTACAAGATGTTAGCATGTATGGATGTTTAATTCACAAAAAGGAAATTTCAATTAAGTCTTAGTTTGTATGAGATACAAATGGGTATGACTAATTGAAATGGTTTTGGACAAACATGAAAATAATTAAGCTTAACTGAGATGTTAGCTTAATCCACATGAGATGTGGTTAATTGAGGTTTAAAGATAATTCCTACTAATTGTAGTCCTAATCTATTTGATTAGTTGACTAGTCAAATAATCAACTAAGTCAAATAGACAAGGTTCCTAATCTTCTCCTTGCTTTAAGGAAAAGGTGTAGGCTATAAAAGGAGGCTTGCTTCATCTTTTTGCCTATGGAAGATGATACAATCACTATTTATAATTTTCTTCCTCTAAGAGTTAGAGAGAGAAAGCTTCAAATTTACACAAAATTAAGTGAGGAAGTTTGTTTTGAAGAGCATTTCTTCAATTACAAACTTATTATCAATTAACCCTTGGGAAGGGAGTGTGGAGAAGTAATCAAAGTCCAAAGCCATCCTTAAGTCTCAAATTCTCAAGTAAAGAAGCAAGAGTCAAACATTTGGGTAACCAATGAGAGAAGATTCAAGCTTCTTGAAGAGAATTAGAGAATAAGCTTTTGGGAAAAGCTAGGTATGTCTCAAGCTAGAGGCTTCACATTTGGGGAGCTTAACAAAGGAGGGTGAAAGGTATTTTTACTTCTAACCTTTATTTGTTCAACTTGTGTTTTGCACAAAATTGGTGAGATTATCCATGGTTGAAGTTATGGGTCCTTTCATAGGTTTAGACGTTAGTCAGAGAGTTTGATAAATGACTAAACCTTCTATGTCAATAGGGTTTTGATATAGAAATGATTTTTCAAAGTGTTTGAAATTTTAAATGATTTTGCCAAAATGATTTCATTAAAACCCTAGGTTAGGGTAAAGTTTCAAAGAGTTTGAAACATTGCCTAACTTAGTTTTGTTAAAAGAGTTTTAACAAAGTATAGTTTTTGAAAAAGTTTTGAAAACCGGTATGTGAATCCTTTCACAAGATTCATCTCATTCCCTTTCAATTAGCTTCTGCTGTGTGGCTCATTAATTTTGCCCTTCAAAATGATCCCAAGATCCTTAGTATTTAGAGGGGTAAGGCCTAGAGGGATCTACCCTAAAGTGCATAATAATAAAATAAAGATTAGGGATAACCTAATATGGATCATCCCACTAAATAGAAGTGCACAATATGTCACAAGAAAGTAATAATGAATAATAGGGCAAACATGGTCTGAACAACCTAGAGGGTCAAGGTAATAAAAAAAAAAGAGAACCTTTTATTATATTCATTTAAGAAAAGCCCTAAGGACAAACCCTTAGGATAGTGAAAAAAAAAAAAGAAAAAAAGATGACCCATGTGAAAGGCCCCAAAGGTCGTCGTGTATTACAAAATAAAAAGATCCAAAGGATAAACCCCAAGGGTCATCTAAAAAAAACAAAAGTAGGAGCCTAGGGTCCACTCTAAAAGATACAACCTTATAAAAACATAAATTAGTAGGTGGGTGGGGGGTGGGGGGAGGGGTGGGTGGGTGAGAGAAAAGGTATGCTACTTCAAACTTCTAAAATTGTATAAGGGTCCTCCTTTGTGGCTGGCACCCCAATTGGATCAACAAGGGTTTGGATAATGGGTGTTAGGGTTGTATACCTAAGAGCTAAGTACATTATATATAGTTGTAATCATATTCCCTTTATGAAAATTTAATATATATTTCTTTTAATGAGTTCATTCATTTTAATGTTGAATGTATATATATGTTCCTTAAGTCATATGTAAGAGAATTTATTCTCAAAGAGTTTGAGAATATGAGAGATAGATTCTCTTTGCCATAGACTTTAAAGTATGTTCATGGTCATAGAATTATTGATAGGAACATCATTACCTGGAAAATCATCACCTCTGTTGTTATCCATGATAAGTATGAGATAATTATTTATATGGAAGTAGTGAGTCTTATGTTACAGACATGTGATGTCGTGACAATATGTGGACATACTCATGTGACGAGTAAGTTGAACAGTGATGTTAGATGAGAGATACATGGGTTTTATCCACTAGTAAATATCTTATCATCTAGATCATTATTGTGCATATAATCCTTAGGCTTGAGGTGACATGTTAACTAACATATTGGTGGCTATAATTTATTACTGCTTACATACTGATGCTATCTAAATATTGGCATATGGCATGTGGTGGCCATAATCAGTGATATGTTAAGGTAAATTATCTCTAAGAAATGATTCATTAACTTAGGATAACAAGGAAGGAATATATGACTTCTGGTTATTCTTGATATTCAAATCCTTGGCCAAGATAGTTAAGATTCACTAGAAAGAGTTTCTAGTAGGAATTGATTTATTAATAATTAGAACCAAATAGAAGTCATATGACCTAGCATATAGGGTTTGACTATTCCATGGCCCTAGCTAAGATCGAAAATTAATAAAGGGATTCGAGTGCACAGTAATTATGATTGAGAGGTCCATATAATGTTAAAGATACAATCACTGACATTCATTTCTAATATTAGGTAGTCATGATATGTTATACTAGGTATCAGTCATGACTTATGGGACTAAGTGTGGAATGAGGATTACACACTTGGAAGAAAGAAAAAAGTTTAAACATGAACCTAGTAAGTCACACACCATAAAGAAATTCTCATATCTTTGAAATAAATTACATTAATAATTAATTAAAGAGTTTAATTAATTGTTAATGATAATTGAATTAAACTTGTAATTAAATTTACAAATACCCTATTATGTCTTGAAGTTTAATTCATAAAGGGATTAATTCAATTATGTCGTAATTTTTATGAGATACAAATTAAGATGACTAATTGAAATAGTTTTGGACAAACATATAAAATAATTAAGCTTGACATGAGATGTGAGCTTAATCCAGATTAGATGTGATTAATTAAGCTTAAAAGGTGATTTCTACTAACTAGCAACTTAATCTAATTGACTAGTCAAATAGTCAATTCTCAATTAGAACAAGTTAACCATTCCTTTCCTTATTTTATGGAAAAAGTAAATAGAGAGGTATGGGTATAAGTAGTGTTAGTAATCATCTTTTTTTTTTACCTAACAAAAAGAAAGAATTGGAATAATTTATCATCTTCAACTTTTGGAATTCTCCTAAGAGTTAATGAAAGAAACTTCCTAAGTGATAGAGAGAGAAAGTTCCAAACACCACACAAAATAGAGATAATTGAGTTTGTTTTTTAGGAAGAGTTCTTCAACCATAAAATATTCTTCTATATCTTTGAGAAAGAAGTATGTGGATAGTTTAAAAGTCCAAAACCAATCCCTCTATCTCAAATTCACAAGTAGAGAAGAAAGAACCAAAAGTTTTGGCAACCAAAGAGAGACGATTTGAGTTTCTTGAAGAGGAGAGGAGAACAAGCTTTGGGAAAACTTTGGTGAGATTAGAGCTAGGGGCTTTGCACAATAATTGGCTAATTATATCCTTGGTTGAGTTATTGGTCCAACCCTAGGTTTAGACATTTATCAAAGAGTTTGATAAATGACTAAACCATCTATGTTAAAAGAGTTTTAATATAGAACAAAGTTTCACAAAAGTTTTAAAAATTGAAAATCAAATCTTCATGATTTGTGATTAATATACTTCCATTGTGTGACTCGGTAACTCTCCTTCAATGGGAGCCACGAGGTTAGTAATAGAAGGATCACCCGCATCAGCAAGAGTTTGCTCGGAAGGGTCATCCTGATGACCCTCAAAAGATGGATCAACTTCATCACTGGAGGCATCATCGTCAGCAGGATCCTATATGTCAAACATCTTAGGATCATGATTGACATCACCAAAGGCTCGAGCTCCCTATCCGAACATGGATATCTCCTTCGTAACTATTTTCTTTTTATAGGCGATCATTGTAAGCTTCTTTCTTTGCAACCTTTAGCTCTTGCCAATGAAGTGTGAGGTCCTACTTGCAGACGTCGAGCTTTCAGCAAGTTGGGACTTGGATAATAGAACCCTATCTAACTTTCACTGATCCTATACTCTGCCCTCGAGGGAAGTAAGCTCTTCATGCTTGGCCTCGATTTTCTGAGATAGTTCCACCTTTTCCTTCAGCTAAGCTACCCTCTCTTCATCCAAGCCCCTGAGCTCATGATGGATGAGCAATGCCTCACAGTAGGCTAGGTTGATCACCCTTGACAAGGAAAAGAATCAGAGAGTTATAAACAACAATGCTAAAAAAAAGAGAAAGAGAAGGAAAATAGATATAAAAGCCTACCCCAGAGCATTGATTGAGTAGCAGGCATAACATGTCCTTTCGATTGATCTAGTCATAATTGGCCATGTCTCTCCTCAAGCGCAGAGACTTTATGACATTATAGCACAAGTTAGGGTCATTCAATGTAGCCTCCTCATTGTACTCCCTCCTAATGAAATTAAGTATGGAGTTAAATTATCCTATTATTTAAGGCTCATGGCTAGTAGAAGACTCCACAGTGTCACGAGAGCATTTCTCCTCAGATGTGTTGGTAATGACCCCTTTGCCTAGATTAGTGGGGGGACGAGCTAGTGGGGATGGAGGAGGGAGGGAAGACTTGGAGCTTACTTGTCTTTAGAACTAGGGGTAGGGCTCTTGGCTTGAGATTCAGATGACTCCCTGGCAGCATCGGAGGAGCCCTTATCGGTCTTAAAGGACCTTTTATCTTCTCTTTGCTACTTAGTTTTTGCCCTCTCCTCCATTGCCTTCATTTTTTCCAAATGCCATCCATGTCTACAAAAGCAAAAATAAAGAAAAAAAGGGGTCAGTATCTAGAGGATAACGATAATTATATAAATCAATTCAAGAACAAGTACTGCTAGGGTCATTCATTAATATCCTGTCAGGAGTATAAACCTCCCCCTCATACTAGTTCTCCACTAAAACCTTCACTTCAAAATGGCCATACTTAGATACCAATTTAGGAATCCTCTTTAGATGCTTAGTTCCCTTATTGCTGAGGGGGCAAGGCTCTTAGACTTAATTAATTGAACCTCGTGATTCCATAGGCGAGGCTTACTTTTGAGTTTTATAAGAGACACTATAAAGAAAATGGCTTTTCCAAACAAACCTTAGAGAGGAGGGGAGGATGAAACATTTAGACTTACCTTCAACATAGAGATAGCTATGCTCACCCTTTTTTGTTAGGGATCATCTGATAGATCCCCAGAACCTCCTTAACAGATAGGGAAAAATCTTTATCGCAAGCTAGCATCTAGATCCCTCTAAGGACCCTTCAGGTGTTCGGGTGAACTTGGGAAATGTTCGCTTCATGAACCTGCAGAAACCCAATGTCTAGATTAGACAAAGGAAATCTTAATCCGGTAGCTAATTCTTCTTGATAAATGATCCTGCCATCCCCTGAAGGTGCTTGGTGGACTCCTAGGGGGGATGAAATCTTCAGGATTATGATACGCCTCCCTATACCACTTGAGATCGTCTTTTGTAACAGAGCTATATATCTACTCTGAAGGGGTGGAAAGAGTAGAAGCCTTCCTAAAGGGTTGTGGTGTTGTAGCTTTAAGGGGAAGTATCTCACTTTTAGGCTCGTGAGATAGAGCTTTAGTCTTGTCCTCTATCTCTATGTGGTTGGAGCTGTCAGTTGAATTAACAACATCATCCATACAATGTGCGAGAACTACATTTGAAAGGGTAATGTCGAAGGGGTTAAAAGACCTTGCAGTTTTCCTTTGTTTAAGGAGAGGTTGCTCATATAAAATTTTAACCAATAGTTTGTAAAATTCTTGGGGGTTCAGGCATGGTTGAGTGGTAGATGGCGCCTTTCCCTTGGGATCCCACTTAAAGGAGGGAGCAGATATAAACTCTACTGAGGCATCAAGGGGATTTTTAGATACTTTTGATACAAAATTAGGGATCGGAGAAGGACCTTAGGTTTTGGATATCAGAATGCATACTCATCTTGAATAAGACAAGATGTAAGAATGCTAATACATCGACCTAAAAGGAAAAGAGAAACTAGCAAAGTCTTTTACCTGGTGTTGTTGTACGATCATCGAGGTAGGAGGCAAGGTTCGTTGTACAAATCCTTTGTGATCTTGGAAAAAAGTTCGTCTGAGAGAAAATCATGAGTGAGAAAAAAATAAATAATAGTGAAAGTAGCTTCCCTTTTATAGGAAAAGAAGAGGAATTTGAAATAATCCCTTGAAAAGCACAAATACTGCCACGTGATGTTCGAGAAGAATGGGCGAAAATCTTCCCGCTCTATAAATTTTAAAAAGGAAGAAGAAATGTTCTGTTTGAGGTAGGAACAGCACACTAAGGTCGAACCTTGGGGTCAACTTAGAACTGACCTTCCTCAGTCTTTGACTAAGGACTTGTAGAGGGGTTGTGATGACTCACTCCTACAAAGGGTCCACCCTAGGCAACCCATGGTTACTCACGTCCATTAGATTGAAGAAGGCCTGAAAGTAAGAACCTTATATAAGACTCCAGAGCATCCACCAGTAGAAGGTCATCTTATCGGAGTCGATTAGGGATTAATGGCATAGTTCGAACATGATCAATATACTATAAGGATGAGTCATACTATTTCCTTCTCAAGTGAGGGTCGTCCTAAAAGGATCTTCGAGGGTCGTATCTTTAGCTTACCCTTAAACAAGTAACCTGTGCCTGGATATGGAACCATATATCATGCCACCAAGAGATTTATACTTCGATAGTTAAGGTTATATCGCCACTAATCCGAGATCTTAGGGAAGTAGCCGTTGGAGGTCCCTCTATATATATTCCATGTTAGTACAAAGATAAAGGTTAATCATTGTACTCTCATTCTACTATTATTTCTATTATTTTTTCTCATCTATACCCTACTGACTTAGGCATCTGAGCATTTGTCCCTAGACATCACCCTGTGTCTTTCGTGTATTCCTTTCAGGGTCTTACTTACGGAATGAGGTGTGAACCACATGTTGTCTTAACGGACATCCTGAGCTTTGAGACATCAGGACTAAAATATACTATACCATAAATAGCTTAAGGTAACAAAAATTAAATTGTTGCTATAAAAGTGTTGCCTTGAATATGACAATATGGATCTAAGGTAACATTATTAGTAAAATTGTTGCAGCAGACTTAGTGAAAGGTGAAAAATCAAAGTCTAATGCAACACTTCATTAAACATGTTGCATGATACTAAATCTATTGCAATATCGCAATAAAAACATTGTATTATTTATATTGAAACAAATGTTGCAATTAGTATTCTTTAACCATTTTCACAAATTAAGGTGTTTTTATTAAAAAATATGAAGAGAAAAATTAATTAAATGCATTGTTCAAAAAGTATTTTTAAATACAAATAATAATATTGAAAAAAGCATCTATTATAGTTTAAAAAGTAACTTTTTTAATATCAAAACTCAAAAGAATAAGGTAACAATATTTTTTTTAAAAAAGGAAAAATTACTCCAAAATTTTATGAAAAGCTACTCTAAAATTTTTGAAGATTTCGCCCTAAAAAATATTTGGCTCATTTTCCCACTTGTTTTTTTTTGTCAAAGCATTTTCCCTTTTTTTTTTACACAACTTTTTTTTTTACTAAACAATAAGAGACTTATCTTGATTGAGCCCAAAAATAAACCCTAATTTTGATTGAGCTAACACACTCAACAGGGCCCTCCCATCTTCTTCTTCTAGCTTTCTTTGGAAAGGAAATAGAAACCCTAGTTCTTTCATATTGTTGGAAAGTAACTCCTAACGCATCACCAAGCAGGGGCTTAATACAATAACTAGAAGCCAAGAACATCATCACAAGCTAAGATGCATCCTCCTTTTTCCTCTTCTCCATCTTATTTTCAAGCCAAAAAAAAAAAAAAAAAACCTAACCATCGAAAATCCCATAAAATTGAAAGCACCAAAACCTCTTCCCTTTCTATTTGTATTTGTTCTCTAGGCAAAATTTCTAAAAAGAGATTTTGATTATTGGGTTCTGGCCATTTGGAATTGAGTCTTTATAGAGAGAGGAACACAGAGGAGCCAAAATCAAGGTATCCTAGAGAGGAAAGGATAGAAGAGAAAATTGGAGGAAGAGATCAACAACGAGTAGCGAGAGATCTTGGCGCCTGTCCCCTTCAGTGATGCAAGGCAAGTGCTGCTACACGAAGTCACTGTATAGGTTAATATCCTTAACTCTACCTTTACTTGGAACGAGGCCGATCGATACATACAAATATAGTTTGTGTTTTTTCTTTTTTTTTTTCCTTTGTTTGTTCTTCTATTTGTAAAAATTACTTTTTACGTTGATGTTGTCTGGAACAGATTTTTCTAGTTTTTCACTGAATGAACAAATCCATTAAGGGTGCATTTGGCATTGAGTTTGCCAAAAACACTTTTGAACAATTTTTTTTATATTTTGTTTAAAAGTGTTTTTGCAAAAATACTTTTTCTAGAAGTAGATAAATTGTGCTTTTCCTTAAAAGCATTTTTAGAAAAACAGTTTTAGAAAAAATTAAAAAAATTATTAAATTAAAAAAAAAAAATCTAAAATTGCTTTTATAGCCTCCAACAGCAATGTCAAACAGGCCCTAAGAAATTAACAATTAGGACTCTATTTGTCATATTTATTTCTTGATCTGGTTGTATGGATTGGTGTGATAGTTGAGTTGTTTACTCTGTTATTTTGCTCAAATCAAAGCACAATTCTTCATTTAACTTTTATTGAGTCCAAAATTAATTAATGTGAATATAAAAGAAAATGAATGATATTAGGAGTTCTATCAAACTAGTGTTTACAAACTCGAGTAGTCTCCACTCACTCAGGATGCAGAGTCATTTGATCCTCAGCAATCCTCACTCCAAGAAGCAAAGGGATTGAATTCACTGGTGAGCTTAAGTAATTAAAATGAGTTGAAGTCCAATTTGAGTTGGATTGTGATACTATGTGAATTCAATTTGGATAAATTAATTAATCACTTATTAAGTTCTAGATTCAACTCGGATATGTGCAACCTCTATTTAGTTTAAACTCAAACTTGAATTTGAGCTGTTCAAAATTCAAGTTTTAGAATTGGCTTGTTTACTTCTTGTTAAAGCAATGTGAGAGAATTCAAAGGCATCCCCTTGGTTGTACCTTTTATTATGTTGTTGATAACATAAGAACTAGGATTTTGGACTTGAATTTTGAAACATGCATCAGATTATTCCTTTATAACTATAAATCATTATCACATACCAACCTCATTATTAAGAGCCATGAAATTATATATCAACAATAGAGAAAATGAATTTTAGATGTGGCTTGTAGGAATAGATAAAAATTTGTTTTTATTTCTTATTCTTATAAATTTGAAGGTTCATTGATTTGGGTTGGTGGTGATCCTGGGGTAGGCAAGAGTACTCCATTGTTATAGGTATGAGCACACATCTGGCCACTTTGATTCATTCCTTTCACTTGCTAAGAATTTCACTTTACTTATTTTAGGTTGATTATGATTGATCTTCTCTGTTGTCTTTCAAATTTCTATGAAATTTTATGCTATAGAGTCAACTTCTATGAATTTTGAGATGGATGTATTAATATTTAAAGGATAAGATCAAGGTAAATTAGCTCTAGTTGTCAACTTCTTTGCCTGTTATGTTTCTTCTCTATTTTGTTGCTACATTACCTTACTAAATCAAGAAACATAAATATAAGTTAAACAAGAACTTGAGATGGGTAGATCTCATCGACTTAGTTAAACTCTTATATTGAACTTCAAGCAATGGCTAGAGCTTATTAACTTGGCCAAACTAACAAGTATGATGAGAATCTTAATCCTTATTATAGTTCCAAATTTTACTGTTGATTCCCTTGCTAAGTCAGTCTCCACAAAACTCATTGACCTGATTTTTTTGCTATTAAAAATATGGTGACTGAAATATTGTTGCTAGTGATTTATTATTGTTGTTTTATTTTCATCGAACCTGTGTTTTGCTGCTGTTGTTTTTTCGCATCTAGTTTCCCTATGAGCAATATGATGAATGATATATTATTGCTACTGTTTTATTTATTGTTGTTTTGTTCTCACTGAACTTGCATTTTTCTTGCTGCTATTTTTTTGGCATCTTATTGCCCTATCTTTTAAACTGGTACAACAACCTGTTTTTGCTGCATTTGTCTCATTTATCCTCATGTTTTTAGCATGGGCCATGAGTTCTTGTCCAGTAACATAAATAATGTGTGTTTCATGGCTTCACACTTAAAAGCCTCTTGTGCCCTGTACTTCATATAATATGTTTATTATGATGTTATGAATTTTTTGCTCTTGAAAAAAGATTATTTATTGAATGCTTTGCTGCCTTTAAATTGGCTTTGAACTGAGCAGTCTCTATACCTACAAAACTGGAGACTAGTATTTGTAAATTTAAATACTTAATTACTATTTACTATTTGTACTCCTTTTGATTTTTTTTTCAATATACTTTATTTTCTATTCTAAACTTAATTTGATTATATTACACGTGCAATATAATTTTGAAGGAAGATATGACTTGTGAAGTTTGTAAAGTTAGTAGCTGAAGCTGGACTTTATATTCTGTTACAGATAAGATATGATATGATATGATAAGATTATGTTATTGATTCTAGGGATTAACATCTATCTATAGCTATTAGTTTGTATATATATAGTACATTGTACATCAATTCTATACATGTGAAATAGTGAAACATATTGTTTTACATGGTATCGGAGCAACTCTAATCTAGGGTTGACTTTAGAATTAATTTGAAAAAAAAAATGGACACTGTTCAGTCAGTGTTTGTTGTGTTTTTGGGTCACTGTTTTAGAGTGACGTTTGATCGACACCGCCTGCACCAGGAGAACTGCCGTCCGCCGATCGTCCTTTCTGGAGAGTCCGGTCACCGTCAGAGAAGCGAGTGAGCTTCACACGCCGCCATAAGGTTCCGCCACTTCCTCACTCGTCGGCACGTGGGACATCATTCCGGCAACCGCTCTTCTTCTCCGCGTCGACTCCTTCATCTTGACGTCCCTGTTCAGACACAG
>CAOJBK013619782.1:0-19997 GCA_948294925.1 Codiaeum variegatum
TTAAAAAAATTAAAAAAAAATAAAATTTTAAAAAAAAAACAATCAAATAAATTCCCCCCCCCCCCCCCCCCCCCCCCCAACACACACACACACACTTAATTCACATATTGTCCCCAATATGTGTAAAAAGAATAAGGAAGAGAGAGAGAGAGAGAGAGAGAGAGAGAGAGAGAGAGAGTTGCCTTGAAATGGAAGGTGTGCATTCATCCTTAATATTGCAAACTATTCTTAAGTAGAATTTAAAGCTCTCCACATCAAGGTTAGATTTGGTTTCCTAACGAAACCACAAAAGAATAGCACAATTCAAGAAATACCAAATAGCAGAAATAAAAATAAATATCTAAATAAAAATTGTACAAATATCCAAATATAAAAATAAATAAAAGAAAACCATGAGTAAAAGTGATAGAATCCATAACCACATGACTAGAATGAAGGGCTCAATGAGCCGTCATCATTTTCATCATCATTGCCCTCGAAGTCCTCTTCTGTGTCCTCCTTTGTAACTGGTTTAGAACTCGTATTAACTGGCCAAATTTAAAGGTGCCAAAATATGAATATTTCCTAAAAAATATGCAAAATTTTCCATGTAATCCTTGCAAATTAAAAATTTCATCTTAGGGAGCTGCCCCTTGACTCTATTATGCTTCCAAACCTTTGAGATCATAAGGCAACTGACAATTCTATAGGTGCAAAATTAAGGTTTCACAGTTGCCCTCTCATCTGAATTAGCTTTGAGCAGAAGATGATTCTGATAATGGTGAACCAACAAGTTCCATGTAGGATTCTGGGCTTATCGCCTTTTCAAATTAAGGGCTTATGCCATGTCAGCTTCTGGGCTTACAGTGTGCAAAATTGGGGATGCCAAACATTACAATTGCCATGTGGATCTTGGTGATCATGCCATAAGAACTTATGGGCTTGTTGGATGTTGAGTTGTGCTAGGTGAGGCTCTGAGCTCATCAAATTCTGAGCCTTGATAGGTAGTTGTAGTACATTTGCATTACGGGTGAAGACTCCTTCGAGATGATCCCCAAGATATGTGTTGGATGATGCCATGATTTGAAGGGAGATGTATGATTCTATGCTTAACTGTATTTGGGCCCCAGTTGCTGGCTTTTGTAAAATAATTCCAGATTTTGTTTTGTATATTGAACTTCTGTTTAACTTTTATGAAAATTCAAAAAAAATTTCAATTTTTTTCATGATTTTTTGGAAATGATTTTGTTTCAAAAGTTCGATTGAAAAATTTTTTGGTTCAAAAATCGAACAAAATCAAAATTGGATCATGTCAGAACGAATCGTTTCGATGGGCTGGGTCGGCACGCGACATGTGGCAGCTAAACGCATGCATTTTATCCTGGCTTGTGCATCTGGTATTCTGAGATCAATTTTTCTATCTCGATTTGCATACCACTACAAATAGAAGTATAAAAATCGATTTTTAATTTAGAAAACCATTGTGGAATAAATAAAAGTCAGTTTCTTTTCTTTTTTCTCATAACATGGAACCCTTATTCAGCCACACGATGCATGATCGGTCTAAGAAACTGGATCGAGTGAGCAAAATCAACCTCGAGAAATATGGTATGGGTTCACTCTCGACACTTTAGGGTGTCAATGTAGACTATGAATTTTTAAATGCCTGCATACACTTTTGGGATCTGGTGGATCATATGTTTATTTTTAGGGCAAATATGGATAAGATGTGTCCGACCTTTTAGAAATTTCCAGTTTTTCTTGGTACGAGCCTCGAGGCTGACCTGGCTATTCCAGTTGAATGGGTAGGTTATTTCAATTCTTTCAAAAGGTTATTGGATTTAAGCATAGAGGCAACTTTAGGTATTGTGATGGATAACTTGGTCGACCTGCCTGCTTTGGCCGAGATGTTTTGGAGGGAATCAACAGATGATTTTGTCTAGATGGCCTAGAGATTGAAGGCATATGCTTTTGGATAGATAGCGGGCTACATCTTTGTAAGCCTGGTTGGATGGGGAGACAAAAGGGTGGCTGATCTGATACCCTAGATGGGTGAAGGTAAGTCAATTGTGGGCTTTATTTTGGCTGAGACACTATTGAGCCTAGATCGCCATTACAATTCAGGAGGATCTTGTCTATAACTCTAATTCTACTCCAGTTATATAAATCCTTATAATGCTTGTCTGTTTTAGCATATTCTGAGGCTTGTCTTTTATCTTTGCTTTTGATCTGGCTGAGAGACCATCTTAAGATTGTTCCTGGACCTGATAGACCAGACTACTCTACAGCTTGGTACTACTCTTAAAAGATTTCCTTTCACTTAGATTCTGAAAGGGATTGGATCAGCTACCTAATGGAACTGAATCCTTCGGATTTGCTTTAGAAGCCCTACTGGTACACTATTAAGCACATCATACCAAAGAGTCAAGGATACAAGCATATGTATTTGCTTGGTTTTATGTATGTGTCTTGGTATCAGGTTACTAGAGTCCTTCATCAAATGGGACATGATTAGGATGTGCCCCTAGATAGCCCTTTATTTGAGGCAACTGTGGGGAATGACCGAGCAGCTAGAGCTATTCTTTCTCATTGGATTAGAGATTTCTCATGGGAAATAATGGTTCCATGTGACGATTATAGAAAGCTATTTGAGTACAATGAGTGGTGAATTGAAGCTTGTTGGAATAAAGAGAAGTTAAAATTATATGCTCTTCTAACCGAGATTGAAAGTTGAGTCTGAGTTTAGACTTTAGTTTTTTAGAATAAGACTTTCTGTTTTATCTTGTTTTGGATTTTCCAAAAGATGAATAAGACCTCAAAATTTTTTTTTATTTTGTTTTAAGCTCTCACTTTTGCCTAAGTCGCCCTTTTGGATTTTCAACTTAGCCAGCTGCCTTTATTGTTGCCTAGACTGCCTTCTCAGTTTTCAGTCTAGTAGGTAGTACCCTTAATTTTTCCTAAGTCATCCTTTCAAGTTTTGAGCTTAGTGGGTTTCATTCTTTTTTCAGATTTTATTTATTTATTCTTTTTATCTCTTGCATGCAATATTAAAGAGCCCAAATGAATGAAACTTTTGATTTTTATTGAATGATTTGGACCGTACCTGATGAGGGTTTCTTACGTATCTCCTTACATTGAATTTTAAAATTTTGAATTCAGAATAAAACTTATGATTTTGGAGAATCGGGTCAACATAGCTCTTGTTACAGAAATGGGATGATGCCTGGATGCATGCTTATGCAACAAGAACACTATATAAAGTACTTCTTGAGCTGATCGAGATTGGTGGGATGAAGAAACTCATTACTATCAACGTCCATCAGGATGACCCCTCCGCCTGACATGATCTTCTTTATGATGTATGGCCCACTCCAAGGAGTTCTGAATTTCCCTCAAGGGTCTTACACAACTTGTCAGATTTATTTAAGGACTAAGTCACTTTCCTAAAGATTGTGACATTGACAAGCTTGTTGAAGTGTTTTTCAAGCCTGATTGGATAGTTTTGTGTGTGGTGGATAGCTTTCATCCCTTTTTCATCAATTAGGTTGAGCTTATCATAGTAAGCTTGATATCGATCGAGTTCAAAGATTTGAGCTTTGTGAAGAACTCTAGTCATCTGGATTTCCAACTCTATAAGGAGGACTGCTTCCATTCCCTAGACTAGAGAGTATGGTGTGGCTCTTGTAGCCGACTTGTATGTGGTTTTGTACCCAATAAGGGCATTTGGTAGGTATAGGTGCCAACCTTTGTGATTGGTGATCATCTTCTAAAGCATGTTCTTTAATTCTTTGTTCGTGGCTTTAACTATACCATTATTTTGAGGTCTGTATGGGGAAGACATGTGATGCTCTATCTTTTACTTTTGAAGGAGGGTGACCACTTCTTTCTGAAAGTGGGAACCATTATCTGATATAATCACATGTGGAGGACCATATCTGGTAATGATATTTTCCTTGATGAATTGAGCTACCTTTTTTTAGTCTAGAGTTTGGTAAGGTGTAGCCTCAACCCATTTGGTGAAGTAGTCGATAGTGACCAAGATGTACTCATGACCTGTATATGACTTTGGTGAAATCTTGTCGATAACATCGATGCCCCAAACAGTAAAAGGCCAAGGTGTAGAAATTGGATTGAGAGGTGAAGATGGCAACTTCTAGAGCTTAGAATACTTTTGAGACTTAGGGCACCTTTGGGAGAACCGTGAATAGTCCCCATTCATATTAAGCTAATAGTAGCGTTGGTTCATGATTTTTTGGGATAATACCCAACCATTCATATGGGTACCATCCGTTCTTCCATGGATTTATTCCATGATTTTGTAGGCTTCTTCGTCGAACACACATCTAAGGTGGATGCCACTCCACATCTTTTTATACAAGATGTCACCTCTGGGGATATACCCATTGGCCGATTGTCTAATAGTTATCCTTTCTACTTTGGATGCACCCTCAAGATATTCACCTTTGGTGAGGTAGATATAGATGCCCTAGTATCATGGTTTTTCTTCAACTGCTTGAATGTCCATATAATGAGCATGAAAACTCATTTGGCATTTGATGCTTATCGAAATAGGATGGATAATGAACCCATCGTGTATTTCTATCATAGATACAAAGGTTGCCAATGCGTCAGCGAACGTGTTCCGAGTTCTTGGAAGGTAGTGAAAAGACAAGTCATCAAAGATGTTGTCCAACTCTTCGAGGTGCTTATGGTAAGGAACGAAATGCTCCTCTTTGATTTTCCATTTTCTGAGAACTTGTGAGATGATAAGGTTTGAGTCCTCATAGACCTCTAACTTTCTGATGCCAATCAGGAGAGCTGCTTCCAGTCCAGATACACATACTTCATATTCGACTTCATTCTTGGTTACCTCAAAGTCCAGTTTGATTGTAAGAGGTAAGCTCTCACCAGTAGGCATAAAGAACACCAACCTGGTGCTATATCCTTTATGGTTTGTGGGTCCATCAAAATATAGTTGCCATGTTTTATTTTGAAGAAAAATAATTTCCCTTCATCAGGAAATTCAGGTTCTTCCCAATGATCATCGGTCAGGGCATCTGCCAGTTGATCGATGATGACACTACCCTTGATGGATTTTCTTTGAATGTACTTGAGATCATAGGCTACTAAGACTACCATCCATCTAGCCATCTTGTTGTCTAGGATAGGCTTCCCTATTAGATATTTGAGTGGACTTTAATTGGTGAAGACATGTGTGATGTACGCCCCCACATAATGCCTCAGTTTGTGATAGATCCATACTAGAGCCAAGTAGAGCTTTTCAATGTATTTGTACTTGAGTTTATATACTGGCATCCTCTTACTCAAGCAATGGATGTCATTCTCCTTATGTGAATATGGGCCCTTTTATGCTAGCATTACCCCTATGGCTTCTTCAGTAATAGTTAAGTAAAGCATCAGAGGTTGACATGGCCTAAGAGGCTGTAAAATTGGTGGTCTTAGAAGGTATTCCTTAATTTTCTCAAAAGCCTTTTAACACTCCTTAGTCTACTGTTAAGGGGAGTTCTACTTGAGAAGGAAGAATATCGATCCACAAGTGTCTGCTAATTGGTTGATGAACCGACTAATGTACAGGAGATGGCCTAGGAAGCCTCTTATCTCCATTTTAGTTTTAGGAGGTGGCATGTCGAAAATGGCTTTAGATTTGGCTGGATCCACTTCGATGCCTTTTTTGCTTACCATATGCCCAAGGAACACTCTAGATGAGGCTCCAAAAATGCATTTGTTGGGGTTTAATTTCAGATTGTATTGTCAAAGTCTAATGAAGAACTTTTTTAGCACTCGTAGATGCAGCTCAGGGGTAGCACCTTTAATGACCATGTCACCTACGTAAACCTCCACTTCTTTGTGTATCAAGTCTTAGAAAATTATGATAGTCGTTCTCTAGTACTTGGCTCCGACATTATTTTGTCCGAATAACATTACTCTATAGCAGTAAGTTCCTCATTCATTAATGAAAGCTATCTTTTCCTTATCTTGAGGGTTGGCCAAGATTTGATTATACCTTGTGGCCAGATCGGTCAAGGAAACCATCTCTGAACTAGCTAGTGCGTCAACTAAGAGGTCTATATATGGTAGTGGAAAATCATCCTTAGGGCATGCCTTGTTTAGGTCTCAATAGTCCACACACATTCTAACTTTCCCATCCTTCTTCGGTATTGGGACAATATTTGCTAACTAGGATAGATAATTGATCGGCTCGATGAAGTTATGAAACAACTTCTTAGCAACTTCTTCCTTGATTAGAATAAACCATAATGGCTATATACGCTTGAGCTTCTATTTGATAGGCTTGCAATCTATGTATGTTGGAATCTTATGGACAGTAATGCTTGGATCGAGTCAGGTCATGTCATTGGGTTGCCAAGTGAAGTAGTCTTCGAATCTTCTGATGGTAGATTTAGTGTCCTGTTCGTTCGAGCTTGCAAATGCAATATATTTGTTTTAGGCATGTCATGAGTGCTAGTGTTTATGGGCTCTTTAACTGCATCTTTATTTTGTTTATTATTTTATTCTCTTTTTTACTGAGGTCAAATTCATCAATTGGAACAACAAAAGAAAATAAAGGAGCAGGCTCGTAATAAGAAAATTTAGAATTCTTATTGATGGAAATTAGAGATAGGTCTACAGTTACATCAAGTTCATAATTAAAACCCAATGGACCTGTTACATCAAATATTTGAGTTAGAAGAAGAGAATGACTCATACTCAGTATCACTTTCAGACTTGGACTCGATATCTGACTCATACTCAACAGCTTCAGAAGGGCTCTCGTCATAGTGCTAGTTCTTTAGGTTTTCTTTGGTAGGCTTGATCAAAGTGGAGAGGTCAGATTTCTCCTCCATATTAGTGAGAACAATTATCTCACTAAAGAGGCTTGCTTCCATGTTCGCTTCCTAGTCATTTTCTAGGAAGTACAAAGGCTGAAAGTCTTCAGTAGTTAGTTTCACCTCAGATAATAGCTCAAATCCAGGTATTCTAATACCAATCACTGGGTAAATCCAAGTCTTAGGGAAGGCACAGTAAGGAACCGTCTCCCTTTCTTTGACAAAATACCTATTGAGTGTTCTGAAATATAACCTTAAGGGATAGTCAGATTCACCCCCTTTACTAGTAATCAAGGATCTTTCTCTTGCTTAGTCTTTTTCATCTTCAATCTCGTCATCAATAGGTTTGTAGCCCAAGCTAAATAGTGGAATGGATGTGGGGTACTCATCAAAAGATTTCATACCTTGCTGCTTCTTGACAAGGCTCATGTTAAGGAAGTAGGCTATGTGTTTCAAAATATTTCCCACCATGGGGTTACAGTAAAGGTCAAATTCTAGGATGACTATCTCTTTTTCGTTGCCATTAGCTTCATTGAATTGTTGAATGAGAAGCTGAATAAAGGAGCCGACAACCCAGGCTAGATTTCTAAAATTGGTACTATGTCTGAGACTTCAGATTTACCATACGTGTCGGCTTTAATAGTGACTATGCCATTTTTTAAAGGAAAATTAACCCTTTGGTGTAGAGTAGAAGGCACAGCCTTGGCCAGATGTATCAAGGTTCTCCTAAGGAGCAAGTTGAACCATGATGGCACATCAATGACTTGGAAAGGAACTTTGCAAGTAGCAGGGCCTATGGTGACAGTCAATGTTTCCGCCCTAAGTTCTTCCCTCTTAAAATTTTCATATGCCTATATAATTTGATCATAAGGGGTGAAATCTATAGCAGTTAACCCCAAGCAACAAGTAACTTTCAGTGAGGAGACATTAACGGAAGAACCATTATCTATCAGAGTCATGGAAACAGTCTTCTCCCTAGTGATAATAGTAATGTACAGGGCATCATTATGTGGTCCCCCAGGTAGGATCTCATTGTCAGAGAAAGAGATGGATGCACCTTTCATAAAGCTTGTGATTGATGCGACTAATATGCCCTAAGTTAGGGCTTAGATGATTCATTTTCATGAAAAATAATATTTCGATAAAAACATGCCCTAATTCATATTAAAGGGATTAAAACAGATTCATTTTGATAAAAACATGCGTTAATTCATATTAAAGGGCTTAAAACATATTTGTTTTGATAAAACATTCCTTAATTGAGATTAAAGGGCATAAGTTAATTTGAGGTTTCAGAAGAAAAGGAGTATATTGTACCCAATTTACCTTTTTCTTGTGGGGTTTTGGAATCGGTGGGTCAGAGGGCTTGACAAAACTGGAACGAGTCTCCATTGTGTTTGGAGAGCACATGCGTCTGTCTATCTGAACTAGAACTAAAAGGATAAAACTCTTGAACTGATCAGAATTGGAATGCCTGTGGTGAAACTCTAGTAATTTGATTCGATTGAAAGGGAATTGTAGTGTTTTTTTTTTGGAGAGTTTAGAAGTGTTTGAAGAATAGAAATTAGGTCTGAGTGCATCTGATACTCGAGAAAAATTCATGTTCAAACTATTTTGAAAAGTCTATGTTTATAGGGATTCATGCTAGAAACTCACGTGCGTTTTTTACAAAACGTGTGCACTTTATGTAAAACAGGTTCGCTTTCCACAAACGCATGCATTTGTGCAAAACCATGTGTTTGCCTATAAACACGTGTGTTTGCTCATGGCACGTGCATTTTGTAGGCTTGGGATTTTAGGCCCAATTTTGTGATTAGGTTCAGTCTTATTTGATTCAGTTTTTTAGGTTTTCTTGGTCCGTTTGAAGTCCGATTTAGACCGTTGGGCTCGTATTAATGAGTTAGATTTAAAGGTACAAAATACGAATATTTCCTCAAAAATATGCAAAATTTTTCATATAATCATTGCAAATTAAAATTTTCGTCTCAAGGCGCTACCCCTTAACCCCGTTATGTTTCCAAACCTTTGAGAGTCATGAGGGAACCGGCAATTCTGAAGGTGAAAAATTAAGGGTCCACAGCTTGCCGATGCATCCATTTGAATGGAATCAAACCATGCACCATTCTCCCTTCTCGAGAAGGGTGGGGTTGTTCTGAAAAATAGTGGGTCTGGTTATATGTTTAGGAGCTAATTCATTTTAGATTTAAAAGAATTAATCGAACATACTATTAATCAATTCAGGTTTTGATTTATGAAAATTGAATTTTGTATAGTGAAAATTGCCTAAGTTAGGCTTAAGGGCTTATATTGAGAACCAAAGAATATTGTACCATTTTTTACCTTTGGATTTCAAGGCTTTAGAATTGGCTTTTTTGAAGGCTTGATGAAACTGAAGTAGTCTCTGTTGTGCTCGAAGAGGACTATCTAATGTCTTACTGGAGGGTAGCATAAGGATGATGAACTGAACATCTAGTCCTAATTGTAAAAAATTGAGTGTTTTAGGTGAAATTTTAGTGTTGTGTAGTATTTACTATAGATTTTTAGCATCTGAAAGTTTGTAAAAAGTGTTTGAAAGCATCTAAAAAGAGGTCCCCAAAAAGTGTCTCAAAAATTGACCCAGATGGTCAAATTTATAGAAAATCATGTCAAAAAAGTCAAAAAATTAGGCTCAATGCAATTGCGTTTGGCAAGAAACGTGTGTGTGAAGCTCCAAATGCATGTGTTTGGGCCCAGATGCATGGGCCTGATTTTTCTGTGTCCAGTTCAGTCTGTAACGGTTCAATTTTTCTAGTTTTCTAAGTCCATTTGAAGTCTGATTTGAGCACAGTTTGAACCTATGGGCTCGTATTGATGGGCCAGATTTTTATGGCTAAAAAATATGGGTTCAAAATTTAATGAATTTCAAGCATTTATCAAATGAAGTTCATTTTAAGATTTAATGAATATAAGTTAATGTATGAACAATTTTACCTAACTATATGACAATTCATATGTACTTAATACCTATTTTATATATGCATTTATTTTAGTATTAGCTAACACTAAAATGATATAGAAAAGATAGTAAATAAGTTAGTATGTATGCTGTAAAGAATCAGTTTTGTTAAAATATTATTGGATGAAAGATTTTACAAGTCTTAGCTTTGACCAAACTCTGCATGTATATAAGGTCATCTTGCATCTAATTATTTTCCTTATAAGGATGATTTTTATTTTTATTTAGGTAGATATTTATAGATAATGAAACTTTTGACATGTTTTGATTGATTGGAACTATATGGAGCTTCAAAAAATGTGTAAGCCCAAGCCTTCCATTAATACATATATTATTTAAAATTTTATTTTCCTATTTTGGAGAGCATTTAGAAGGGATAAAATTATAAAGAGAAAATAAATATCTAGTTGTTACATTTTGATTGGATGGAAGCTTGTAGAAGTCCAATCTTTAACCCATAACTTTGCCTATAAATATAAGGGATGAATGCATCATTTTATAGAGGATTAAAGGCATAAGTGAGGGGATTTTAAGGACTAAAGAGAGAAGGTTTCATGTGTAGAATCATAGCAAAAACACAAAAATAAAAACTGGGGAAACATAATAAGAAAATGCATTATGTGTGAATAATACCTTAACCCTAAATCAATAGCTTTGGATTTGTTACTAATGTTGATCGTATTGAACCACAAACATTCCCTGACAATGGTGCCAAAAACTTGATGGGCTTCTGCCACTACTCCCGCAAGTGCACAGGGTTATATCAAGTAATATAATCGGTGAGTCCCAGTATCGTTATCCCAAGGGATTCTTTAGGTTAAATTAATCAATCACTAATGCAATCTCCTAGACTATTGTCTAGCTACCAATGATCTGTTTTTCTTATAATGAAAAGCTAAAACTTTAACTAAATTAACTAAGTAATTAGAGTGGAAAAATAAAGCACAAGGATAACAAACAAGAATGAGAAGCGTCTACCTAGATTTTGACTCGTATTTGACTAATTTTCATGGACAATCAACAGCCCAATGAAAGTTTCAAGCAATCAACAGGTGGGTATTTCACAAACAAATTAAGTTTAAATCTTTCTCAAGTAATAAAACCCCTAATTCCTAAAAAATGGAAGGGAATCTCTTCTCACAACCATTCAAATAAAAAAAGCATTAAGATTCATGTGAAACAAACATAAACCCTTAGTGTCTATGAGTTTATCTCTAGCAAACATAGCAAACCTAAACGTCTTTAAGTGTTCCTATCTCTAGCAAAGATTGAGCAACAATAATCATCATCAAGTATGCAATTAAAGATTAAAATGCTTAAATTATAAATCAATAACATTACTTGAAGAAAACCTCAAACATTCATTTATTATTAAAGTCTATTAATCTATATGAATAGTAAATAGTCATCTAATATTGGTAGACAAAGAATATTTAGTTCATAACTACAAGATTACAATAGAAAATAAAATGAGAAGAGAAAGGAACTAAGAAACCCATGTGGAATCTTAGCTCAATACCAAAAACCCTTAATACCCTTGTCGATTCTTGCTTTGATCTTGATCTTGATGTGTTAATCTCGCTTAAGTTTGGCTCTTTGATGTGATTTTTCCAAGAACTTAGCTCTGTTAGGGTTTTTAGAACTAAGAACTTGCAGAAACTCCAAAAATGTCCTTTTTTTCCTACAGTCTATGCTTTTATAGTACTGAAAACTGCATGATCATGGCCATTGATCAGGGGTGTGACCAATACCCGTGACTAATGCCCTAACTTGAACCTTAGAAACAGCAGCTCCAAGGGTGTTCATGGTCGTGACCTATATCAGTGACTGCCTCACTAGCCAGTATATGTCCTTCTTCCTTGTCCTCCTAAGTCTAGTAACTCCACTTTGGCTCATGGGTAATGGTGACGCCTGTGAGAAATTCCAGTGACTGCTTCACTTACCTAGTTCTTGCTCCTTTTGCATGCCAAATCTGATGTTTTGCATTACTTAGCTCTAGATCAATGTTTAGACTTAGAAGAGATGAAAACATATAAAAACAAGCAAATTAAACATAATTGGATATGGATAATAGCCAAGAAGTGAGCTAAAAACTAGGTATATTTGACCATTATCATATACGTATTCTAGATTTTTGTAAAGGTTCCTAGGGCATGTTCTGTTATTATGATATTTTATTTGCTTCTGTCTTATATAGTTCAGCTATTACATTTTCTGATAGATTTTGATATTTTGGATACCATACTCATTGAATACTATGCCATTTTGATATCACTTGACATTATTATTTTGCAACCTTCAGGTATCGATATATTTCATATACTCACTGAGATGAAAACTCACATCTATATTTCTGATGATTTCAAGTGATAGAGTAGAAGGAGATCATCCTATGGAGGAAAGTGCTTTTTGAACTTCCTTTCCCTTCAAGAAGCAAGTAAATGTAAGCATTTTGATTTTATTTTTCTTTATGTATATTAGTACATGTTCTAAATGCCCCGTAGTCTTTTGACGGTTAGAACTTATACTAATATAGTATGATGTATATTATGAATTTGTGATATATTTGTGTTTCGCTTGTGTTGATTAGATCGGGGACCCATGAGGGGTCATTTGTGTTGAGATTGAGTTTGATATAAGCCATAGAAGTGTTTTATTTTCTATCACAGGGGGCATTGTTCCAATTACAGATAGAACTCTGCCAAAATTTATGTAGAAATTTATGACTAAATTTGCTAAGTATGTTTATATGAATTAATTGAGATCCTAGGTTAATATTTTTTATTCATCTTAGCCTTTCTTTACAAGCTCCAAGGCCTACGTTTGCATCTCTACTAGAATTCTCATTGCGAACTTTTTCATGAAACTTTTCGCCAACTACTGAAAGTTCTCAATACTTCTTTCCTTCAAACTATCATACCACTTGATGGATGCCCCTTCTAATGACCCTGTAAAAGCCCTACAAAGCATTTTGTCTTCTCTCATTTGCAATACCACTTCATGCTTGTAGTTCAAAACATGGGCTCTTCGATTCGTCTACTCATTATACTTAGTGATGTTGGGGGCCTTGAATTTACTAGGCATTTGATACTCAGCTATCGTTCTGATGAATGGGGATTTTAGCATGATGGCTAAGTCTCTATCTTCATATTTCTTCTTCCCTCCAAGTTCCTCCATACATTGCATCATCATCTCTCTAATGTCTCTGTGATTATGGTTGGTGGCCTCTTGGAGATTGGATTGAACCTTGGACTTGAGTATCCTGCGCTGATGATCAAACATGAGCCAAGAGAGCACGACCTTTAGCCTGACAAAGACCCTCCGAAGCCCAAGTCATATTTGGATTGAACAATGCCTTAGACTCTAGTGAGCCTTTAGAATAGATTAGGGTTTTAGGATTTTTGAAATAAGTGTAACATACCTTGAAATGTGTTCCATAATAAGTATTTATAGTGTTTGTTAGATTCCCGATGTGGACACATGTCATCATGGTGGAGTGTAATGTGTCACAAGATGGTTAACTCGTACAGTGATCCTTATGTGAGGTTGAGATACGTGTCTCAGGGAATATTCACTTGAATCTATCCTTGGGTCTATGTACCATGGGTATCTTCATCACATATCCTATCGAAGGTCCCTTATGCAAGTTTTGACTTGTGTTTTACATTCCTAAGGCTTTCTTGGGCTGATGTTCCATTATTACAGGTTTTGGACCCTTTGTATCTTGACTAGCTCGTATCAACTTGCAAGTGTAGAAAATTTTATACTCTTAAGTCAAATTGATTTACTAATTATTTATATTATTTCCTTTTGAAAATTTAGCTAGAGGAGAATTTTCCATTATATTTAGGAATAACCATCTAATATACCATGAATTTTTGGTCAACTTTCAATTATATCATGATCCTTTTTAGCTTTCAAAGTAGGTAGCCAACTATTTGACCACTTTTAAATCTAATCAATAGGATAACTGGCACATGTTGAAGCTTACTTAGAGGGTACGCAGTGAGTTTTATCGTGTGCCACGTGTCCTATTGGGTAGATTTAAAAGTGATCAAATAATTGGCTACCTGCTTTGAAAGCTAAAATGATCAGGGTAGAATTAAAATTTGACCAAAAATTAGTGGTAGATGAGATGCTTATTCCTTATATTTATTATCCTATCATTATGAACTTGTAAAATCTCTTAGAAACTCATTACCCAGGTTAGTAATTTGTCGTTAAGGTCATGTGGAATTTAAATCTAAATCTGTTATTTAAAGATGAATTATAATTAGTTTAAGTGTTTACGTGCTTGTTACGAAGCACAATATGATTAAGAAAATTGATAAAATATATTAAACAAAAAGAGAAATAAAATCCCATTTACTATTACAATGTTGCATATTGTCTTGGTAAAGCTCAATGATATCAACAAAAGTCCTCACGAATAAATAAAATTTGAGAAATTTTGCACATTTGTCTTATTTATAATAGTTTGATTTAAGAGTAATAAGATGCTTCCAAATTTATGATGATGTAACTTATCCATGGGTGAGATTTTCAATCTTTTTATTAGCAATTTGAATAGTTAAATGTGTGTTCTACGCTCACTACACCAAATGATGTCTTCAAGTCTAAGACTAAGCTTAAAGACGACTTATAGGTCCAACCTAAAACCACACAAGAAACACAGGGTGATACCTAAAGGCAACCTTTATGATACTTAAGTTAGAATAGATCCTTAGAGAATAGGAAAATTGGGAAAATAGAAGAGAAAAGGAGTAAAATCAGTAAACTATACCAAATGTGAATCCCTGGCTTTTATAGGTATTAGGCCAACAGTAATTTCCCTAAAAAATAGGGTAGTAGAGATAATGTCCACCAAATCCAAGATCATGGCATGATTTTAGGTAACTTCCCTGGATATGTTGGCTGGAAACCAACAGTTATCACGTCTCCTCATTGGAGTGACGTACAGGTCTTACCATTATATCCTTGAGTCAAAATGAGTATCTCATCGAGTGGCTCCTGGTTCAAGGTACACATCTTCCATGAGGGATGACCTGAAGGTCATACCTTAAAGCTCTAAGTTTAAGGTGCATATCTTCCATGAGGGTCGACCTGAAGGTCATGCGCAAAGCTCTAGGTTTTAGGTGCACATTTAGCCACTCTAGTAACTTACAGTGCAATAGATAGCTCCTTTAAGGAGTGAGGTCATTTATATATATCGAGCATTAATTAGTTCTTTCTACAGGTATGAACGATTTTGAAGCGGTTTGAGACCACATTTATGATTTTTTTTTTAACTTTTTGCATATCTCAAAATAACAATTGTCTTATTTGATTCCTAGACAATACAGTTAGAAAGTCCAAGATGGGTGTATGCTTCAAATAATAAGACATTGCATGTGTAAAACAAAAATAATAAGTGGTTGGGTGATTATAGCAATGTAGGAAATACAAATTCAATTCTCAATAAGCACTTATGTTTACATTTACAACATGAACAAGGCAACTACACATCTCAATTTTATCTTTTACTAACATGGCACATTTAGATAATTATTTTCTTCCTTCATTCATTTTCTACTTTTCTACCAAACTTATTTTTTAAAAGTTAACTTTTATTCTTTTAAAAAATAAATTTTATTATTTAAAATTTTATATTATTAATTATATTATTGATTTTATGTAATTTTAATCTATTAAAATAATGTGGTGAATATTAGTAGAATGTTCTTATGTGATAATTATATTTTTAATATATTCACTAAAATATACAATATATAAAATAACTAGTTATTTAAATAAAAAATAAATTATATATTTTATCATTGAATACTAAATATCATTAAGATGACTGATAAATATTCTATAGTTGATTAATAATATAAAATTAAAATGACTTTATAAGCTAATCCATTAAAATAAAAGTCATTATTATTATTAGTGTTTTAATAATTAAATTTTTATTAGATTCGTTAAAAGCTATGAAATATTTTTTTTTAAAAAAAAGATAGATATTTAGAGAGAGAGAGAGAGAGAGAGAAAGAGGGAGAGAGAGTTAGAGAGAGAAATGTATACTTTATCATTCGATGTTGAATATTAGTGTGATATGCGATCAATATATTTTTTGTTGTTGATGAATAAAATAAAATTGAGCTAATTTTATGAATTAATGCATTAGAATAAAATTCATGAGTAAAATAAAATTAAAATAAGCTTATGAATTAATCTATTAAAATAAAATTCACAGTGCCTTAATAATTATATTATGATTAAATTTACGAAAAAATTATAAAAAATTTAAAAGTATTTATTTAAATTTAAAAAAGTTAATAAAAAGGTAGACAAGCTTTTGAAGTTTGGGTTCATTAGAGAGGTCCAGCAGGTGGCCAATGTGGGATTAGTGAAGATGGCTAATGAGTCCTACAAGATGTGTGAGGACTTCACATATGACTCATACCCACTCCCAATGATCGATAAGCTAGTGTACTCATAGTGATGCTAAAAAGGGGTATCATCATACTAGGATGCACCCAAATGATGAAGAAAAGACTTCCTTGATCACGGAGAGGGGGACCTAGTTTTATACATCCTTGTTCCTTAGGCTGAAAAATGTTGGAGCCACACACCAAAGGATGGTGAATAAGATCTTTAAGGATCAATTGGGAAGGAATTTGGAGGCTTATGTGGATGATATGATTGTCAATATTAAGAGCTTTGAGGCGTATATTAAAGACTTGGATGAGGTCTTTAGGGTAATGAATCAGTATATGTTAAAGCTCAACCTTAAGAAGTGTGCTTTCTTCATATAAAGAGGAAAGTTTTTGGGCTATCAAGTTAGTGAGAATGGGATAAAACCTAACCCGGACAAAGTCCTAGTGATCTTGGACATGTCTACTCCTAGGAATGTAAAAGAAGTGCAAAGGCTCACTATGTGACTTATGGAATTAAATAGATTCGTATCAAAGTCTGCAGAAAGTATCTCCCATTCATCAAAAAGCTGAGGAAAGATGAAGACTTTGAATGGGCGAGCCTTAGATTTATTTGAAGAAGCTCCTTTTGGAAGACCAAGTACTCAGCAAGCTACTACTAGGGGAAGAAGTATTAATCTATCTTTTTGCCTCACCTTATATTGTTAGCTATGTGTTGATCAGGGAGGAAGCTAGAGTCTAAAGGGACATATACTACTTCACCAAGGTCCTTCAAGGGGAGGAGCTAAATTATAGGTCCATAGAGAAGTTAGTCTATGCTTTGGTCCTATCATGCTGAAAATTCAAGGTATATTTGAAAGCTCATCAAGGAGTGGTAGTAATAGACAAACCCCTCAAACGGATCCTTCAAAAGCCAGAGACACCCAGAAGAATGCTTAAGTGGTCCATATATCTAGAAATCCATGGCCTCATATATCATCCATTAAAGCACAAGCCTTGGTGAACTTCATTTTTGAGAGCTTATTCATTAATGAGAGCATTAGAAAAAAGGGGGAGGAAACAGGAAATAGGATAAGGCAGCAAATAAAGAGTAAGCTAAGGAACTTGTATATGGATGGAGCCATAAGTGTAAAGGGGAATAGAGCAAGAATTGTGTTAAAGAATGAAGCTAGTGTTCTCCTAGAGTATACCCTCATGCTGGAATTTGGCAACACCAACAACATAGCTGAATATAAAGAAATGGTCTAAGGACTAAGCCCGGCGACTACCTTAGGGTGGAAACCCTCAATGTGTACACTGATTCACGAATCATGGTGAGACACATTAGAGGATAATTCAAGGCCAAGGGGGAAATATGGCTCTATATGCACAAAAGTCAAGTAACTGGTGAAAGGATGGAAGATAGGGGTCAGAGTAAAATTCATCAAAATCTCAAGGGATGTAAACACCATAGTAGACAGTCTCAACAAGTTAACTACCCAGCACCCCATGAACGTACCTAGAAGAATATTTCTTGAAACCCTTAGAGCCCCTATCATTGAAGAAGGGAAGCAAGTGATGGAGGTTGACGATGAATATGTGAGCAATGTATACCTTAGAGCTTACACTCAGCATGTGAATGTAAATGAAAACCTAACTAGCTTAGTATATATTTTCTTTAAATGGATACATTCCTAGTATCGAACATATATATTTCCCTTAAGTATTCTTTAGGGAATCTATTCTCAAAGAGTTTGAGAATACGAGTGACAGATTGCCCTTTTAACAAATGCTTTAAATGCTGTTCATAGTCATAGGATTATTAGTAAGGACGTCATTAATCCGAAAGACCATCACCACTGTTGTCATCCATGATGAGTATTAGATACTTATTAGTATGGAGGTAGTGAGTCTCATGCTACAGACATGTGATGTCATGATAAGATGTGAGCACTCATGAGATGAGTAAGCTGAACAGTGATATTAGATGATGGATACATGGGTTGTTACCTACCAGTCAATATCACTTCATCTAGATCATGATTGTGCATATAATCCTTAGACTTAAGGTGACATGTTATCTGACATATTGGTAGCTATAGTTTGTTACTGCTTACATACCGATGCTAGTCACGTATTTGTATATGGCATGTGGTGGTCATAATCAGTGGTATATTGGGAGAAGTGTTTAACCATGAAAGAATTCATTAACTTAGGTAACTAAGGAAGGAATCCTATGACTTATGGCTGTTCTTGGTAAGTAAATCTCTTATCATACTGGATAAGGTTCACTAGAAAGAGTTTCTAGTTGGAACCGATTTATCAAGAACTCGCATTAGATAGAAGTCATATGATCTAGAACATAATGTTTGATTTCTTCCATGACCCTAGCTGAGATCGAGAATCTGTAATGGAGGGATTTAAGTGCACGGTAATTATGATCGAGAGGTCCATGCTTATGTCGAGGATATAATCACCGGCATTCATTTCTAATTAGGTAGTCGCAATATGTTATGCTAGACGTCTTATGGGACTAAGTGTCAAATTAGGTTAACACACTTGGTGAGAAGAAAATAGTTTTCTTTATCCCATTGCTAATTAGAACATGAACCTAGTAAGTCACATACTAAATGGTGATTCTCATTAGCTTGTATGTATCATATTAATGATTAATTAAATAGTTTAATTAATTATTAATGATAATATAATTAATCATGTAATTAAATTTACAGGATCCTAACATATCTGGATGTTTAATTCATAAAAAGGAAATTTCAATTATGTTTTACTTTGTATGAGATACAAATGGGTAGGACTAATTGAAATTGTTTTGGACTAATGATTAAAAAAAATTAAGCTTGACATGAGATGTTAGCTTAATCCACATGGGATGTGGTTAATTAAGTTTTAAAGATGATTCCTACTAATTATTTACTTAATCTAGTTGAGTAATTGATTAGTCAATTAGTCAATTATCAACTAGATCAAGTAACCATAATTTCCCAACATAGTTCCTTAATTTAAGGAAAAGTAGTTGGAGAAAGTATGGGTATAAATATGGGATTGCTTCATCTTTTTTGCCTAACACTTTCTCACACTCAAATTAGAAGATGGTGAAGCTATTATTCATCATCTTCTCTAATGAGTTAAAGAGAGAAATTCTCTAAGAGTTAGAGAGAGAAAGCTTCAAAATCACACCAAATTAAGAGGGCAAGTTTGTTTTTGGAGAGTATTTCTTCAAGAATAAAATCATTTTTCAATTAACCCTTAGGAAGGGAGTGTTGAGAAGCTCAAGTCCAAAGCCATCCTCAAAGTCTCAAGTTCTCAAGTAAGAAGCAAAAATCAAGCATTTGAGTGATTCCAATGGAAGGAGATTCAAGTTTCTTAAAGAGTACTCAGGAATAAGCTAATGGGATAGCTCGGTATGTGTAAAGCTAGAGGCTTCACAATTGAGGAGCTTAACGAAGGAGAGCGAGAGGTATTTTTGCCTCTTACCATTCTTTGTTTAACTTGTGTTTTACACATAATTGGTGAGATTATCCATGGTTGAATTATGGACCTTTCATAGGGTTTAGAGATTAGTCAAAGTGTTTCATAAATGAATAAACCCACTATGTCAAAAGATTTTTGACATATAAATGATTTTTCAAAGTGTTTGAAATTTCAAATGATTTTTGCAAAATAATTTTGAAAAATGCATTTACTAAAATCCTAGGTTAGGGCATAGTTTCAAAGAGTTTGAAACATTGCCTAACTTATTTTTGTTAAAAGAGTTTT
>CAOJBK013620548.1:0-10485 GCA_948294925.1 Codiaeum variegatum
TTGCTATGTAAGCAATAACAAACCATAGCCACCAATATGTTAGATAACATGTCACCTCAAGTCTAAGGATTATATGCACAATCATGATTTGGACGATGCGATATTAACTAGTAGGTAACGACCCATGTATCCATCATCTAATATCATTGTTTAGCTTACTCATCTCATGAGTGCTCACGTGTTGTCACGACATTACATGTCTGTGGCATGAGACTCACTACCTCCATACCAATAAGTATCTCATACTTATCATGGATGACAACAGAGGTGATGGTCTTCCGGATTAATGGAGTCCCTGCCAATAATCCTATGATCATGAACAACCTTTAAAGCATCTGTTAAAAGGGCAATTTGTCATTCATATTCTCAAACTTTTTGAGAATAGATTCCCTACAAAATACTTAAGAGACATATATTTGTTCGATACTAGGAATGTATCCACTTAAAGAACATATATACTAAAGCCACTTAGGTTTTCGTTTACATTCTCATGCTGAGTGAAAGCTCTAGGGCATACACTGCTAACAATGTGCGCTATCCCTAGTACCGTTTCAACTAGAGGAGAGACTCCTATTATTTTATTTACTTTAATCTTTGCCATCATACAATATTTGTGATGCATCATTATAAATGCTATATTCTACTTATGCACCATATTAAAATGTCATGCATACATAAAACTCTTTTAACCAAATTCTTATGATTTTGAGCCAAAATTATTAGAAATGAACATTTTTCTAAAAATAATTTTGTATAAATCAAAAGTCCCCGAATCCATCTTTTGGTTCGAGGCTTATGTCTTTTCCATTAGCTAAAAATAATATTTTTATGGAGTTAAAAAGGGTTTCTTAATCAACTTGAAAAGCAAAGCATTTTTCTAAAGTATTAAGTGATGACTCACATACAAACAATGCACCTAACGGGCCAAAAAGGGGTTCTCCTCACGTTAGACTTGACCAAGTGACTTCATTGCGAAATTTGAACCCCAATGGTCAATTTTTTAGGTTGAAAGCCTGAGGCATGTGTGGCTCTCACATAGGTCGGGGCCTCACAGTCAAGTAAAGTAATAGTCATATAACTAAATGGGAAGATAAAAGTATTGTTACTCATAGAACAAAACCTTATCACAGTAGTTAGAAGACTAAGAAGGTAAGGAATAAGCTTCTGGGAGAGCTCAATAAGCTGAGAAACACCTGAATGATCCCACTTGTAACCAAAAGTTTTTCTTAGTCGGGCAATTCACCTGGTCCATACAGTAATTGGCTTCACCTAAGACTTGAGTGAACCAAAAGGATTCTTGCATTCATTTAAGAAAATCACATCCTCTAGCTGCTGAGGTAATGTTAGACCTTTATTTAGGAGTGGAAGGGATGGCTGAGGGGTCAGTGTAAAAACATGGTCGCACTTGTCCTGATATGACAACCCCTTGTTTCAAAGGAATTCTATATTAGGAGAATGCTAACTTGGGTGAAATAGAAAGAAAAGAAAAGCTTACTCAATAACTAGAAAAATCTTGCTAGAGGGCTATCTCGGTCTCCTTTACTATTTCAAGCTTGAGCTCCTATTAAAAAATAAGTTTGAGTATGTAAGTAACAAGGCAAAAATAATTTTGTATTCAACAAAGTAAGTATTTACCTCAAACTCACCAAGAGCATCCTCAGGAGGGATGGAGCTCTCGAGAGGTGGTAGGGCTACAATCTATTGAAAATTGTTGAATTCGAATCAAGGTCGATGATTAAGACAAAGGAGTTGAAGTTAGATACTTACTTTAGTGTGCTAATTGACATTGGAGTTGTTGTGCTCTTGGGGTTTCATGGCTGTTGAAAGTTAAAAAGACAACAATAGGTTATTTTTTATAATTAAAATCATATAATTCTCATTAAAATGAAGAAAATAAAAAGGAAAATTTGAGAAAGCAAGTGATTGAGTTTCTTCCATAGCAAATTTCATCATGGAAAGCTTACAGTAAGAGCAAATAAAATTGAAATTTGGCAAAATTTCTTAGTTTTCTTAAGGAAAGATCATTTGAGACATAAAAAACAGTAAAAGAAATCACAAACTTGTTTGTTAAAGGTGTTTGTGGTCACACTGACCACATGCTAAAAATTACAAATAATGAGATATGTTAACAGAGTGTTGGTGTGGATTCTAGCCAAATAGCTAAAATTATCTGAGGATCTAATAGAAGAGATATCAATTCAAACTATTAAAGTTGTTTCATCAGGAAATTTTTTTGGAAAAATATCATTTTTCCTGAGGAAATAGTGATGCCTTGTGATAAAGAAAAAAGTTTGGTTACTAGAGTTTTTGCCTAAGGAAATCTATGTGTTCAAATTTATTATAATTATTTCTTTAAGGAAAGGGAAGTATCGATGCAATTTTTCCTAAGGAAATTGAATAAAAAAGCAACACAGCGTTCATAGCAACAATTAATTTTTCTAGATGAAATTAAATTATTCAAACCAATTTTGGCATAATAGTTGCTAAAATTCAAATTGGGCATCAAGAAAAGTAAAATCTCAAGTTTTGCTACAGAATTAAATACCAATCCTCAAGCAAATATACGATTCTTCATGAGAAAAACCAACAATCTATTATTTTTAAATGCTATAAAACTAAAGTTACCTTTTTTTTTCCTTCTCAAACAGACTTTGGAGAAGAATTTTCTTTGAGGATCATTCAAATGAAAATTAGAAATTGAATAAATAGTTGAATTAGTGCATGAGGAAAAATTTCAAGAAAAATAGCTTGAGGAAATGCGAGGAGGAAAATGTGTTGTTGCTACCTTCTCTACGTAGGTTGTTGTGGTTGAGCAGCGGTTGGTGATACGATTCTGTGCAGCGCGTCTAGCTTCTTTAACATGGACGGGCATTCGATGACACGCTAAGGTGATGTAGCGAAAGCAAGCTATTATTGTGCGATTTGTTGCCTTGTGTCCTCCTGCATCTCTTGCTTCCTCTCCTTCACGTCGCATGGTAGGCGCTGCTCCAACGGCAGCTGCTGTTGCGATTCCGATAGCTGAGCGGTGGCAATGTGGGGGCTGCTCCAATTAGTGATTTCACGTGGGGTGGAGAGAGTGGTTGTGGATTTTTGGATTTTTGAAATTGTAGTTTTTGTGTGTTTGGAGAAATTAAAAGGCTTTTTATTTGAGAAGTATTTTTAGGATTTGAGCCTTAAAAAAAAGGAAATTTTGGAAAAGAAAAATAGGAATTCAATGGTGGTTGGTTAGGGAATTAAAAGAGCAACTAAAAAAAATTTTTGAATTTGAATTTGGTGAATTTAGGTTTTGTGGAGACAGTTTTTTATGAGGTTGTGCTTGAGGAACTTGGGGCATAAAACCTTATAACCTATAAAGTTCCCTCCCTTATGCGTTCTTGTTAATCGAGAAAATCCTAATGATAACATTCCCACTTTTTATGAATTATCTTCTAATCACGTGTAGCAAGATGTTTATAATAAAAATCAAATAGTGGACTAAAGTTTATTTTGGGTCTTACCATGGCTTAAGGATGTTCTGAAGTTGATGAAATAAAGTGATAAGTTTTGAGCCAAACTTATAACATGTGGAGGCATTGTATATACCAAATATGAATTTTTTTAGGATTTTAAAATAAATTAATGAATTAAATGGATAATTGAAAAGTGAAACCTATTATTTATTAAAACCCAATATAGTAACCCAAATTTATGTTAAATATCAAATCAAAGAGAAGATGGTTCTAGAAATGGTTCTTGAGAAGAAGTTGTTAACAGTCATTTTAAATCCTCAAGAAAACTGATGTCTCTTCATATGTTTTGCTTGGGGAGAAAGCATTAGGAGTGTATAAAGCAGAGCATCAGTGGAAGAAAAAGAGACCATTCAACACCAATCAACATCTGTAACTCAACAACCAAACACAACTCAATTCAAATTCAACCAATCATCAATAATAATCAATTGAACTACTTTTCACCAAATCATTAGTTTTTCTTTAATTTTCAATGTCAATTTATCTTAGTTTCATAAAATTTTATAGTGCATCAAGCTTTAAAATTTTATTGTAATCAATCTGTATAATTTTCTCAAATTTCTTCTTTTTATTTGTTAATTTTGTCTTGTGAAATTCAAATGAATTATGATAAAAGTATTTGAAAATTCATAATTTGTTTTGATTAAAAGTCAACTTAAGTTTATTTTGAAGAATTACTCCGCTAGCATGCCTACAAACCGAAAATAACCAACACTTTGGTCCAAATTTTGAAGAATACTTTGCAATTTACAGGTGTGACATGTCCCATCTTGGTTGATATTTCAAGTTTGTCAAGATCTCATATTACTATCATTACTACATAAACCACCATCTAACGCAGTTGTTAAGACCAATCAATGCTACTCTAAGTGATGCAATATGTCAAGACATTTGGTGTTAGTTTCAATGTAACAATTGATGCCTAACCTTTTGGCATTAGTTTCTCTGTAACAATTGATGCCTATAATAATCTTTTGCATCGATTTATGTGGAAAAACCTATGCTTCTTATCTTTTTATTTTGTTTTTTTTATATTAAATTTAAAACTACTAAAAATCAACAAGTTTAAAACCAAATAATTGGAACTATCACTAATCCCGAATAAATAAATAAATATCTAAATGATCAATTAATTGAATTTAACATGTGATAAAAGAAATAAGCAAACTCATGTGTACTTGAGCAGTGAAAGATCAAAATTTTAAAAGGCTTCACATTATATATAAAAACTAAACCATCCAATTCATATCAACAATAACTTGACAGAAGATATGAACATGAAGAATCCATTCGTTGGAGTAATAGTAACTGAATAGGTCCAATTTCGTTGCAAACCAACTTCTTTTGAAGACGAGCCTTCTTCTTCTTGGTATAGAAGTTGCCTATAAATGTATTTCAAATTCAATCCATAAGTTGATCCAATCCACAAGTGATGTAAGGCTAACCCAACATTACTCTCGCAAGTATACGGAGTCGTATCAAGTAGTAAACTGGGTGAGACTAATTGTTGTTTAGCTATTGATAACTTATGATTTTGATTCAAATTTAAACTAACTAAAATACCAAAATAAAAAAATAAGCAACGACTCAAGTTATAAAACAAGATAATAGAGTGCCTATCTAGACTCCCTTTAACCTCTTTTGCAGTATTAAATAGCACTCAATGAAATTATCTCTCACAAACCTATTGGGTATTCCATTTAATTAGATAAAGTCCTTTCTCATGTAACTAAATTCCTAATTCCTAAGTAATGAGAAATAAATCTCTTCTCATATTCATTCAATTAGAAAAAGCATTAAAAACATGGGACAAGTAAAACCCTAGGAATTTGTGAATCTATCTCTAGCAGTCACAACAATCCTATAAATATTTGAGATTCAATCTTTCTATCTCTAGAAAAGAAAGAATAACCAAACTAAACAAGCAAGTATACATTTGTAAGTAAAATTAATTTAAATCAAAGACACAAATGGGTAAAATAGAGAAATTTCATTGAGATAAAAGTTGTTTAATCCTTACAAAATAAGTTAAAGTTCATCTAAATCTAGATAGACAAAATGATTTATCTCATAATGAAAGAAAACAAACAAGAAAAGAAAGAGGAAGAAGATAGAACTAAGGAACCCATGACGATTTTAAGCCAATCTACTTCAATCCTTGATTTTCTTACTTGAAAAAAAATAGATCTCCACCTATGTTCTACACTTTTGGTATGCTGCTATTTTGTTCTTTGCAACTCCTAGGTGTGAACCTATAGTTTCACACCATCAAATTCAGCCCGTCAATACGATCATGTAGACTTAAAACGTGCTCAAATCGGACCTAAAAAAACTCGAAATGTCCAAAACACCGAACCGAGTCAGACTAAACTGAAACTACAAACTGGGTGTGCCAGCCAACCCCCTGGTGCATGCACTAACTGCCTGGTGCACATGCCAGTGGCTTGGCGCATGCGCTAGTTGCCTAGCGTGTGCGCTAGCTACCTGGAGCGCAAGCCCAGTTTTCTGACAATTCTGACTCAGTTTTTCTATAAATTCGACCATCTGAGTCACAATTTCAAAAAAAAAATTAGACATTAAACCTTTGCTAAAATTCATACCAAGAGAACTTTTCTACCCCGAACAGCTGCGAAAATTCTTACCAAAATTCTTAATACTCGAACCTCTGCCGAAATCATTTTCTGACAATTCTCTTCGAATACAATGAAGACTCATTCTGGCCTAATAAAGTCCTCTGAATTTCCAATTCCAAGTCTAAGAAAGAAAAAAGTAGTATTTCTGGCAAATGGTAATTGTATTCTTTTACTTCAATTCAATTAAACCCTAAAAACTTATCTAGGTATTCTACACTTTCAAAAAAAATTTTAATCTAAAATTGAAATGATTAAAAAATTGATCTGGTTAATCTTTTATAAATAAAATATTGTTAACTTTTGAAAAAAATGAAATAACCCACTTTTTCAAATAACCTCAACCCATTGTAAGAAAGGAGAATGACGTGGGGTTTGATTCTCATTCAGCGGATATGCCGGCAAGCCATTTCAAGATTTCAACTCCAAATTTCTTTATATATATATATATATATATATATATATATATATATATATATATATATATATAAAGAAATTTATATATTCCTTTTCTTCTTAATCCATTACCTTTTATTTTACTTTTTTTTATTATTATTGTCATTTCTTTGTACCTATTGTTGGGGAATGAGCATCCTTCCTATGCCTTATGGCTATAAGAGGGATCCTCCTTTATTTTCCTTATTATTTTATATGTAATTTTATTTATTGTCTCTTTATTTTCATTTGATATGCTATGGGGATGTATGCCTTCCCTAGTACCCTTTTAGCCTAGTACCCTTTTAGGCTAGAAGAAGGACCCTTGTTTATCTTTATCCCTTTAGTGCTTTCTTATTATTTCTGTCATTCATGCAATCTATCATGTTCATGCATCATTTTAAATGCTTTATTATGTTCAAACACCATGCCAATATGTTCAAGCACCATACATAAAAAAATCATTTAAAACTAAAACCATATGACATTTAAGCCAAATTTGTTAGAAAATGAACTTATTTTCTAAAAGCAACTTGTGTATCAATCACGAGTCTCCAAATCCATCTTTTGGTTCGAGGCTCACCTTTTCCAAAATTGGGCAAAGTAACATTTTTATGGAGTTAATAAAATAATTTCTTAATCACCATGAAAACCAATGTTTTTCTAAGAAATTTAGTGGTGACTCACACACAATGTACCCAACAGACTCATAAGGAGTTCACCTAAAGTGGGAATCGGTCCACCCGACGCTATGTGCAATCTGACACCCCTCCCTCCGGTTGGTTTTCTCAAGCCAGAAACTCGACGGCGCGCTGGCGATCCGCGGTTGGCCGGGGCCTCACACTAGGGTAATGTGCAACACCAATGGTCGAAGATGCTATAAATTTAGGAAATGAGCCTTTTATAGGCTGAATATGGGTGCACATGGGTCGTGTGGCCACCCGTTCACCTTCGAGCTCAAAATCTCGTCATTTCCTTTAAATGGGTAGTAGTTTAAACTCTTACTACATGGCTTGCCACAAGGGCCGTGGGAGCACCCATATGGTAAGCAGTTAAGCTACTGCCTCCATTCTGCTTTGGGTCTTCTTTGGCAGTTACTAAAACCTTATCACAAGGGTTGCTACACAGGCCGAGTGAGCAACTGTGTGCCAAGGCAGACTTTTCCATTTCACTCCATTTTCTGCCATTTACCTCAATTTGAATGCCGAAACCCTTCAAAGTGACTACATAGCTCTAATTCATGTATGATCCCTAAAAGAACTGAAATACAAGCTAGAATAAACAAATCAAATGCAATTTAACATGAAAAATAGCCAAGAATATTGGGTAAAATATAGGTATAAGAGACAAATATCCAATATTTTCTAGCATTGAATAACAATCACAATGCATTTTGAATTGTCTAAATTAGACTTCAAATGGGTTCAACATAGCCCAAATACTAAAAATTGCCTGACCAGAACTCTGGCACCACAAGGCTCCTGTTGGTCCCAAACCTATTTTTAACGATTCTGACCTTTTGAAACTCTAGGAATAGATCCCTCTAGCTCAATTTTCAATATGACGACACATATTGACACAAACAGTCACATTATGATAAATTATTCTAGAGTTTTCCTTCTCAAAGCTTATCTTTATTGTGAAATTAGTCTTTTCAAGCCTCCCCTTTTGTTTTATTGTCATAATCCATAGTGTGGTTTTCTAAAACCATCTAAATATTTTGTCTCAAAGCCAAGAAGATTTAGAGTATCATGTTTTTAAACTCGATTCTTTTTATTTCTATTATCTTTTTCCAAAATCTGAATTTGAACAAATTTTGATATTTGTTAATTATTTAAAAAAAAAATCAATTAGCTTTTAAACTCTCAATTCTTTTTCAAACCCACCTTCTCAAGAAGGAAAAACCACATGAGGTTTGGTTCCTATTAAAAGGGATACATAGGAATGCTCCATTCTGTTAAGAGCATCAACTCCAAAATATTTTTATTTTGATTTTCCTAAATTTTCTATTTTCATGCTATTATTACAAACCTTTCTTGTGTAACTTTATTTACTCTAGCACTATTTGTTATTTCATAAGGGAATATGTGCCTCTCTTAGTTATCCTAGTGGCTAGAGAGAGGATCCCTCCATTATTATTGTTTTATTTTATCTAATTTCATTTATTATGTTTTTCTCTATCTATTGTCATCATGCATTATATTTTTTTCTCATGTATCATATTATCTTGTTTACATCCTTTTCATGCCTCATTCCTGTACTTGTCCATGCATATATGAAATCTTATTTTCAACCAAATTAACATCATGTCGAGAGCCAAGGTGTTAATAAATTATTTTTCTTAAAATTGTTTTATCAATTTACAAGTACTTGAATCAATCTTTTGGTTTGAGACTTGTACATTTTCCATTGAAAATTTGATATTTTTATGGAGTCATGTTTTAGTTTTCTTAATAAATCTTGAAATGCAATATTTTCTAAATGATTAAGTGGCGGCTTACAACATATAATATGCCTAATGGGCCCATAGGGGGCTCTACCTACATGAGATCTGATTCCATCAATTAGTCATAATCCTTCCTACGAGGTTGGTTTCCTTATGCTCACCCCTTAAGATGCATTGTTAACAAATGGGGGCTCACAACTGGCAACTTCATTCATGACCACTTCTACTATCTTTTGATAAAAAGAATATCTTTTCTCAAAACATGACATTAAGTTTGTTTCATACATCACTTATCTCAAGGAAGCAAAGGGTAGAAAGTAATATTGAGCAAGTTTCTATCCTTACTTAAATCATCCCTAGCAAGGTATACCCACTAACCTTTGTAGTTTGGTAACAAGGTTGCACATAGCCATTGGACGTATGTGAATTTGTTTGTTTACCATATGGTTAGTTATATCATACCTGTTGCTACGTAACCATTATAAGAAAATCTAGTTTTAGCTATGATTTCAATGATGTAGTTAATTGTTTCTTTATTTAGCAATGAATTAGCAACTAAAAAGTGATGCAAGTAATTAGAAAATAGATGAAATAAAATGAATAAATATAGCAACCATTTAGTGATGAAATGTCAATGACTGAGCGACAAATGCATAAATTCGTCACTAAGTTTTAGCAAAAATTGGCACCTTTTATCTCTTAGATTTCACACCATTTATTAGCTACTAGTTGGCAACACATTTTATGTCGTCGCTAATTTAGCAATGCAGTCCAGTTGCCTGTAAGTTAGTTTGGGAAGTTTCTGGCAAAAAAAAAAAAAAGGTAGTGTGGGAAGTGAAAAATTGTAATGAAAATTTTGACAGTATTTCATTAAATTTACGTAGCTATGGCATCGCTGATTTCAGTAAATAATACGCTCCACGTTAATGATGTGATGCCATTTCGTGGAAAAGTTGTTGATTTTTTATATATAAGATTTGTTCTTCCCCCAAATCAACATAAATGTAAATCCCTAATCCTCATCCACACTCTCTCTCTCTCAGTCCCTCTCAACCCAAATCTACAGAAGCCTCATAAAAACCCTCTCATCTCATCTCATCTCATCTCAAATACCTATCAAATCTCTTTCATCTCATCATTCATTTGCAAAAGAAAAAGGAGGCACACACACTATAAACAAAGAAAAGGAATCAAATCCCTTTTATTTTAAATTTTTTTATTATTTTTTATAAGTTGATTATGATTGCATATGTATCAAAACCGTTGTTTTTTTTCTAATTTTTACAAAAACTAGAATTTTCTAATTTCCGGTTAGGATTCTTCATGTTGGTGTTAAATGATTTAATATAAATTTATGGTAATCAAATTTTTTTATTTTTTAATTTAATTTATGTTAAATGGTTAAAGTAAAATTTATGGGTTTGGTAATTATTTTTCACGGTGTTTAATTTTAATTTCTAGGTTT
>CAOJBK013620943.1:0-10716 GCA_948294925.1 Codiaeum variegatum
CAACCTATTTGGTTAACTATTTTATCAATAAAATATGTTCGCTTCTAAACCAACCAATCCCCCACCCATTGTTATCAGAACAATCCTACCCTTTGCAAGAAGGGAGAACGATGTGGGATTTGATTCCCATTCAACACGATACACTGGTAAACCTTTTTAGCGGCTTCAACTCCAAAATGTTTTCATTCACTTTTTTTTTCCATTTTATTTATTATTTTTTTTTTATTATTAGTTCATGTTCTGTTTTATGAATTGTGGCAATGACCTATATTATTATATCTGTTTATATTTTTATTACGCAATTGTAATTTTGTATTGGGGAATGTGTGATTCTCCTAGATCAACAGACTAGAGAGGAGATCCCTTATTTAATTGACATTTTTTCTAATCTAATTATTTTACAACTTTCTTTGGGGATGTGTGCCTTCCCTAAAACTTGAAGTGGCTAGAGGAATGGCCGATGTTGCCTTTCATTATTTTTATCGCTTTATGGATGTCATGCATTTTTTACATGTTTCATGCATCATATTTGTCATGTTAATATCTATTAATGCATTACGTAATATGTCACGCATTCAAGAAAACCCGATTTTATCCAAACTCACACAATTTTAAGCCGAATTCATTTTCAAATTGGAAAAAACCTTTTTTAAAATTTATTCTTATCAAAATCATGAATCCCTAGACCCAACTATGGTTCGAGGCTAACTTTTTCAAAATTGGGACAATAATCATATTCTCCTAAATTAAAGTTTGCCAAAATGGTTTCTTAATCACCATAAAAAAAAACCATTTTTTTCTTAAAGATTGGGTGGTGACTCTAAACACGTTACACACACGTGCACACCAAAAAACACAGATGGGTGCACAAATTTGGGAACATGTTCAAAACTGTGATGCCATACACAATCTGACTCCTTATGGTTAGTTTCCTCAAGCTATAAACTCATAGGTGTGTTGGGACATCCCGCGGACTCCAGATGAGGCCATACAGTTGACGACTCCATTGGGGACGTTTGGAAAACTGACTCAAAACCTAAGTTGATTTTTTTATATAAAAATAGATTTTTGGATTAATGTTATGTGAAAGTAGGCTTTCATTCATCACTTAACATGCTCCCTTATACTAGAAAAACTCGGGTAGAGAGTGAGATCGAGTGAGCTTCCTTCCTTAGGACTACTTCCCTGATAATGAAATCGTCCAACTCCAAGACGTACCCTCCAATTCTTTTAATTAGGATAATGAGGTTGCACAAAGCCGTTGGACCCACACAAACCTCCTTGGTTCACATGTGGTTAAGTATATTGCACCTATAGTCTCTGGAAAACCTTTAAACCACCAAGATCTCATGTAATGATTAGCATTGACCTTAGGTCCCATGTACCCTAAAGACTTTGATTATTACCTATCATCATGAAATATTTTCATTCATGCATACATGTATGCATCACTACATCCAAAACATTGAAATTGGATTAAGTGAACTGTTCCAAACCCATTCTCAAAAGAATCTATGCTTTTCATACCTGCCTGCCTACTACTGGCCTATTTTCAAAAGTTGATACCCTACCTTTTCTTTTATCCCAATGGTTACAATGTTGAACTTGGAAGGTAATAACACCCTCAACCTTACTACTAATGCCACTACCACTGCTCCATTAGCTCTACCTACTGACATCACCTCCATACTAGTAGAAATTTTGAAAAAGCAAGCTGAGGCTATAAAAACTCAATAAGAGACCATTTATGCTATGATGCAATCATAAGAGCAGACCATTCTGGGTAAAGTGCAAGCTATATTGGCTCAAGCTAGGGTCCAACCCACTAATCATACTTCTACCTCTTCCAACTCTAACAAGGAAGATTTGGCTAATGAAGCCATTATTCTGAATCCATAAACTGACCATGGAAACAACACCCTAGCTACCCTTACTATAAATACTTTCTAAAAGGGGGCACCAACCAATCCTCTACTGTAAATAATGATGAAGAAGTATGAGGAAATGGAGAAAACTATAAAGGCCATGAAAAAGAAAGAAAATGTCCTTGATGTCAAGGCACTAAGTCCCTTCCCCAATACCAAGCTTCCACCAAAATTTCAGATGCCAAATTTTGAGAAATTTGATGGGACCACCTACCCTAACACTCACCTAAGAATCTATGATGGTACTTTATCCCCCTAGGTATGGAAGGTTAGCTCTTTGTTCAGCTTTTCCAACAGTCGCTTACTGCTGCTGTTTTAAATTGGTTCATTCAGCTAGAGGATTATAAGAAACAGACTTAGGAGTCCATATGTAATGAGTTTGTAAAATAATATTCTTATAATTAAGAAATTAATGTTAAGAAAAGATATCTTGAAACAACTAAGCAGTTTCCTAAAGAAACCTTCTTTGTATTCATCACTAGATGGAGGAAGAAAGCCTTTAAAATGGTAAACAGACAAATTGACTTATAACAAATTGACATCAGTGTCAAGAATTTCCTACCTATGTACTAAGATAAATTGATAACATAATACTTGTTTGATTTCAAAGAACTTGTAAATGTCGGTACTCGCCTGGAAGATGGGGTTGAATCTGGCCTCATCAAGGATGAAACTCAAACCTCATCCTCGAATTTCAAGAAAACTAATAGTACTCAGAAAGAAGGCGAGGTCAATACAATCTTAGCCCATAAAACACTTCAGATATAGTGAAGGGAATTCACTAATTTGAGAGATTGACATTGAGTTATCTCCTAAAACAATGCTTAGAGAAAGGCACATTCCAACCACTAGAGCCTAAACCCATTCCAATCCATTATTGAAGAATTTCAATATGTCTAAAAGGTGTGACTATAATCAAGGGTCAGTCCATAAAAATGATGACTACAAGGCCCTTAGACACAAAATTCAAGACTTAATTGATGCTAAGAATATGATCTTACTTACTGCAAATATTGGCACCAATCCCTTGTCAGAACACAATATGAATGCAATCCTCAATGAGTTTGAAGAAAAGAATTCGATGCACCTTATTTCTAATATGGAACCTCTGAGCAATTTGAACTACACTAAAGAGGGCCAATCTTCCTTACAAAAGTCTTCTCTAAATTGCTCAACTTCGGTTAACCAACCTTCCTTAGGGAGGTCAATCCACAATGACTATTATTGTGTTATCATTGATCTGAGACATTTGAGTAAAGAAATAGATGCTATTACCATAAAGTGAAAGGATCACTCAAGCGCTTGTTGCTCCTCCATCTACAAACCAACTTGTGGCTCTATCTAAAAGGACTTCTAACCTTGAACAGGATCATATACTCAAACAGTTGAAGAAGACCCAGGCTAACATTTCCATCTAAAGTCTGCTAATGTCTTCTTATCCTCACCACCAAGCTCTTTGTAAGGTGCTGAGCTAATGCCAGACTCTGACAGACATTTCTCTTGAAGCTTTGGTTACCTCCATTACCAGTGCTACGAAAGGGGTACCATTTCCTTTTCTAATAGTGAAATACTACTTGGGGGCCACACAATGATGCCCTTTACATCACTATCATCACAAGGAATAAAACTATCCCTATGACTTTAATTGATAATGGGTCTGCACTTAATGTCTTCCCTTTGAAAGTTGCTGTTGATTTCACCTCTTCTGACCAAATCATTTGGGCTTATGGCAACTCAAAGAGAGAAGTTCTGAGAGTGGCGACTCTGACTTTAACAATGGGCCCAACCACCTTCAAAGTTCCTTTATAAGTCATTGATGTGCCATCATGCTTTAACTTACTTATGGGAAGACCTTAGATACACCAAGCTAAGGCTGTGCCATCAACTCTACATCAACGGGTTAAGTTCCCACTGAAAAATGAAATTACTACTATTAAAGTATACTTTCCTGGAAAATCTAAGGTCTTAGACACAATTCCCATTTTGGAAATCCAGCCCGAGTTATAGGTATATCCTTTATTTGGCTTCTCGATTTATTTAGTTTATTCACACTACTGAGAATCTAAAAAAAGGCAATTGCTCTGGATTTTGATCCATACTGCAACCCAATGATTGGGAACATAATGAAGCACATGACCTACTTCCTTGGTTTAGGACTTGGAACAAATCAATAAGGAGTCAAATCCTTCAATGATTTCAAATTTTCTACTCCTCCTTTTATCTTAGGTTACCATCCAACAAATGATGAAATTGAAGAAGAAAAGGCCAAAACCAGAGGAAGCTCTATAATAACCAAGCAAGGAGGAGAGGCTGACATCCTCATAAGGCCTTACTTTAAAACACTGAATGGGTATTTTGTCAAATAGCGAGAGACAATTCCTTACTATGATTTTACCAAACCATGGATCTACCCTGTGATTGGTATTAGAGTTCTTAGTTTTGAGCTCTTCTCTGATGTGAAGCTGATGAAGATTGCCAACCTATATACTTTTTGAGTAATGACTATGAAGAAAATGTGGAAGCTGGTATGTTTGATGAGATTACCATCCTGACAGATAAAGAGGGGAAAGATGATCTCTCCACTCTAATTAAGCCTGCCATTAGAAAACTGAAGAACTAGCATTATGACAACAAACCTATTGCAGCTGCTGAATCTGAAATTGAGTTTGAGTCCTCATCTTCTTCATCTTCTTCTAAGTCTAATATTGATGTAATAGGTCCATCAGGTTTTAATTATGATTTTGATGTAATCTTTAACCTTTCCCCCAAATTTTATCAATAAGACTACCAAGTAATGTCTTTTTAATTTCTTTTGATATTCCAACTAATGAATCTGACCTCAGTAAATCAGAAAAAGAGAATAATAAAATAAATGAAATAAATGATGCAGTTAAAGAGCCCATAAACACTGGCACTCATGACATGCCTAAAGACACATACATTGCATCTATATGCTCAAACAAATAAGACACTAAGTTTGCTATCAAAAGATTCAAAGACTGCTTTGCCTGGAGCCTAACGACATAACCGACCTCTACCTAAGCATCACTATCTAAAAAATCCTGACATATCTAGATTGCAAGCCTGTCAAATAGAAGCTTGGGCACATGAAATGAGACTGGTTAATTCCAATCAAGGAAGAAGTGACTTAGCAACTCTCTTACAACTTCATTGAGCTGATCAACTATCTGTCCTGGTTGGCAACCATCATCCCAATACCAAAGAAAAATGGGAAAGGCAGAATGTGTGTGGATTATCAAGATCTGAACAAGGAATACCCTAAGGATGATTTTCCACTACCTCATATAGACCTTCTAGTCGGCGTACTAGCTAGTTCAAAGATATTTTCCTTAACCTATCTGGTCGTAGGGTACAATAAAATTTTGGTTCATCCTCCTGATAAGGAAAACTTAGCTTTTATCACTGAATGTGGCACTTAATGCTATATAATAATGTTGTTTTCTTTAAAGAATACCAGAGCCACCTATCAGAGAATGACTACCATAGTTTTTCATGACATGATGCATAAACAAGTGGAGGTCTATGTTGATGACATGGTCATTAAGGGTGATACTACTTAACAACATCTACAAGCACTACATAAGTTCTTCCTCAGACTTCAATAGTATAATATCAAATTCAATCCCAATACATACATATTTAGAGCCTTATCTTGAGTTTTCCTTGGGTACATGGTCAGGGAAAAAGGGATTGAGGTTGATCGTGCCAAATCAAAAGCTATTCTAGACATGCCACCTCCTAAAATTAAAAAGGAGATAAGGGGCTTTTTTGGTCGTCTTAAGTACATTAGTCGATTCATCCACCAGTTAGCATATACTAGTGTGCCTATATTCAACCTTCTCAAGCCTTTTAATAGAATAAGAAGTACATGTTGAATCTTCCAATTCTACTTCCCCCTAGGCTCGGCTAACCATTATTGCTCTATTTAACTGTTACTGAAGAAGCCATAGGGGTAATGTTGGCATAAAATGCCCCAAATTCCCATAAGGAGAATGCTATCTACTACCTAATTAAGAGAATGCTTGCTTATGAGCTTAAGTACAAGGACTTTAAAAAACTATGCTTATCTCTAGTATGGGTCTATCATAAACTAAGGCACCATCTGAGGGAATACATCACACATGTCTTCATTGACCAAAGTCCATTAAAATATCTCATAGAGAAGCCTATCTTAGATAGTAAAATGGCTAGATGAATGGCTATCTTGGTAGCTTATGACCTTAAGTATGTGTAGAAGAAATCCATCAAGGGTAGTGTCATCACAGAGCAACTGGTTGTTTCCCCGACTAACAAACATTGGGAAGAACTTGAGTTTCCCGATGAGGTCATTGTTCTTCTACAAAATGAAACATGGAAATTGTACTTTGATGGAACCTCCAATCACAAAGGTTATGGTGCCGAAATGGTGTTCCTTAAACCTATCAGTGAAAGCTTGCCTCTGGCATTCAAACTAAACTTCGAAGTAATAAACAATGAAGCTGAGTACGAAGCATATGTATCTAGAATAGAATCATCTCTTCAGATTGGCGTCAAACATTTGGAAGTCTATAGTGACTCTAATCTCATTGTATCCCAAGTCTTAGGTAAATGGAAAATCAAAGAGGAGTGGTTGGTTCCTTACCATAAGCACCTCAAAGAGTTGGCATCCAGCTTTGATGTCTTATCCTTCCATTATCTGCCAATAACTTAGAATAGGTTTGCTAACACACTGCCCACCCTTGCATCCATGATAGAAATACATGATAGGTTCATTATCCGTCCTATTTTGATAAGCATCAAGTGTCAACCAAGTTTCCAAACTCATTGCATGAACATCCAAGAAGTCAAGGAGAAGCCTTGGTACTGGGACATTTACATCTATCTCACAAAAGGTGAATATCCTAAAGGTTCCTCTAAATTAGAAAGGACAACCATTAGGCAACTAGCCAGCGGATACATCTCCAAAGGTGACATCCTTTACAAGAAAACTTAGAATGGCATCCACCTTAGATACATCTCAGATGAAGAAGCTAACAAAATCATGAAAGAAATCCATAGTAGGACAGATGGCACCCACATCAATGGTCAGGAACTCTCCCAAAAAATCATGAACCAAGGATAGCAGTGGCTCACTATGAATGGAGATTATGTATAGTTTTCTTGGAGGTGTCTCAATTGTCAAGAATATGCAAAGCTCCAGAACCTCCCCTCCTCACCTCTTAATCCAATTTCCACTCCTTAGCCATTTTTTGTTTGGTGTATTGATGTCATTGGCAAGATTTCACCAAAGTCATCTACCACCCATGAGTACATCCTAATGGCCATTGACTATTTTACAAAATGGGTTGAAATTACCCCTTATCAAGTCCTGGATTCAAAAAAGGTGGGTCAATTCATCAAAATGAACATCATTGTAAGGTATGGTGTTCAACATGAGATCATCTCTTACAATGGCTCACATTTTCAAAAAGAAATGGTCACTCTCCTGAAAATGGAAAAGATTGAACATCACGGGTCTTCTCCATATAGATCTCAGACCAATAGTGTAATTGAGGCTGCTAACAAAGCATTAAAGATTATGCTTCGGAAGATGATTAGTAACTATAAAGGTTGGCATCTGTACTTGCCAAGTGCCCTCCTTAGGTACAGAATGACATATAACTCCACTATCAGAGCCATACCACACTCTCTAGTCTATAGAATGAAAGCAGTTCTCCCCATAGGGTTAGAAATTTAGACAGCCAGAGTCCTTCAAAAAGCCCATATCCCTAAACTCGATTGGCAACAGACATACTATAACCAACTTAACCTGGTCGATAAGAAATGGTTGGAAGCACTTCTCCACAGATAAAGCTATCGGATGAGGCTTGCCAAGCATTTTAATAAACGGGTTTGGAGTCACAATCTTCAAGAAGGTGACTTAGTCCTAAACAAAATTAGGCAAGTTGTATAAGACCCTCGAGGGAAATTCAGATCTTCTTAGAGTGGACCATATATAACCAAGAAGATCATATCAGGTGGATGCGTCATCCGGATGGATGTCAACGACAATGAATTAAAACATCCGACAAACCTCAATCAACTTAAGAAGTACTTCATATAGTGTTCTTATTGCATGAACATGCATTTAGGCATCATCATATTACTATAATAATAAATATGTGGACCTAATTCTCCAAAATTATCATGTACTTCATTTTTCAAAAATCTATTGTAAAGGGATACATAGGCATTCTTTATAAGAATGGTCTAAAGAATTCAATAAAATCAAATTTTAATCTCATTTGGGCTTTTTAACATTACATGCAAGAGTTAAAAGAAAATAAACAAAAATTTATAAATGAATGAAACCCGCTAAGCTGAAAACCTAAAACGGGCAACTTAGGCAAAATTTAAGGTATTGCCTGCTAGACTGAAAATCAAAAAGGCAGTTTAGGTAACAATAAAGGCAGCTCGCTAAGTTGAAACCCAAAAAGGGTGCCTTAGGAAAAAATAAGAGCTTAAATAAAATAAAAACATGTTTTATTAAGGTCTTATTCATTTTTGGAACATTCAAAATAAGATATTTGAGATTAAAAAAAAAACAAAATAAAAACACAAAGTTTTTTTTTTCTAAAGTCTTATTTCTTTAAGGCTAAACTCAGACTCAGCCTTCAATCTCTATCAACAGAGCATATCTCTTTACTTTCTCCTTTGGCTAGTACGCTTCAATCCACCACTTGAGATACTCTAGAAGCTTACTAAAGTCATCATCTGGGATAATCATCGCCCATGTGAAGTCACGAATCCAATGGGAAACGATTGCTCTAACCATTCGGTCTTTCACAAGCGTAGCTCCAAAAAGTTGGTCATCTTGGGGCACGTCCTGATCATGACCGTTTTGATGAAGAATTCTAGTAGCCTGATAATAAGAGACTTCCTTAAAACCAAGTAGATACACACGCTTAAATCCCTAGCTCCATGGTATGAACTACTTAATGGTGTGCTAGTCAGGCTTCCAAAGCAAGTCAAAAGGGCTTAGTTCCATCAGCCAACTAATCCAATCTTTCTCAATGGGAAAGAAAATAACAATACTTCAAGTGCGGTACTAAGATGTAGAGTAATTTGGTCTATCAGGTCTAGAAACAATCATTAGATGGTCTCTCAGCCAAATCTAAAAGGAAATACATAAAATCAAGAACAGCCTCAAAATATGCTAGAACCGACAAGCATAAAGGGTCTAAGAACATGAAGCAAAATTGGGCTAATAGACCAAGGTCCCTTTGTGCTGTAATGACGATCAAGGCTCAATAGTGTTTCAACCAAAATCATTTCCATAATCTGTTAGGTTGTATGCCCTAGAGCCTATATTTTATGTATATATATTTATAATCTTAATCCATTAATGGCTATTAATATATATGTTTTTGTTTAATGACATTTTTCATTTTAGTGCATGACATATATATGTTCCTAAAGTTTTATGTAAGAGAATCTATTCTCAAAGAGTTTGGGAATATGGAGACAGATTCTATTTGTCATAAACTTTAAAGTAAGTTCACGATAATAGGATTATTGGTAGGAACATCATTAATCCGGAGAGATCGTCACCTCTGTTGTCATCCATGACAAGTATGAGATGCTTATTGGTATGGGGGTAGTGAGTCTCACACTACAGACATATGATGTCTTGATAATACATGGACACTCATGAGATGAGTAATTTGAATCGTGACATTAGATGATAAAAATATGGATTTTATTCAACTAGTCAATGTCTAATCATCTAGATTGTAATTGTACATATAATCCTTAAACTTGAGGTGATAAGTTATCTAACATATTGGTGGCTATGGTTTGTTACTGCTTACACACCGATGCTATCCAAGTATTGGTATATCACATGTGGTGGCCATAATTAGTGGTATGTTGAGATAAGGGAACTCTAAGAAAGAATTCATCAACTTGGGTGAACAAGGAAAGAATCCTATGACTTCTGGTTATTTTTTATTCACAAATCCTTGGCCAAGATAGTAAAGATTCACGAGAAAGAGTTTCAAGTAAGAATTGGTTTATTGAAAATTAGAACCGGATAGAAGTCATGTGACCTAGCATATAGGGTTTAACTATTCCATGACCCTAACTAAGATCGGGAATCCATAATGAAGGGATTCGAGTGCATGGTAATTATAATTAAAAGGTCTAGGAAATTTCAAGGATACAATCACTAGCATTCATTCTAATTAGGTAGTTGTGACATGTTAGGCTAGACGTCACTCACAACTTATGGGACTGTGTATAAATTGTGGATTACATACTTGGTGGGAAGAAAAGTGTTTTCTTTATCCCATTGCTAATTTGAACATGAACCTAGTAAGTCACACACCATAAAGCATTTCCTATGGCTTGGAATTAATCATATTAATAATTGATTAAGGAGTTTAATTAATTATTAATAATGATTGAATTAGACTTGTAATTAAATTTACAAAGATGCTAGCAAGTCTTGAAGTCTAATTTATAAGGGATTAATTTAATTAAGCCTTAGTTTGTATAAGATATAAATGGGTATGACTAATTGAATGGTTTTGGACTAAATAAAATAATTAGGCTTAATCATGAGATGATTAACCTAATCCACATTAGATGTGGTTAATGAGGGATTAAAGATGGTTCCTACTAATGATGTCGTAGGGTGATTTGACTTATTGACTAATCCCTTAGTCAAATGGTCAAATAAACACATTCCCTTATTTCCTCCCATAATTAAGGAAATGGGAAGCTAGGTCATTAGTATAAGAGCATAAGCTCA
>CAOJBK013621057.1:0-23833 GCA_948294925.1 Codiaeum variegatum
GGGGAGGTTATTTGTAGTATAATCCATGGTAGTTAAATAACCAACTCTAGTACCTATAGGCATATTTGGTTTTGCGGGGGGGGGGGGGGGGGGGGGCGGCGGGGGGCGGCCCCCCCCGCCCCCCCCCCCCCCCCCCCCCCCCCCCCCCCCCCCCCCCCCCCCCCCCCCCCGGGCGAGAGATGGAGGAGTGGAGGGCATTATTATTGAAAATAAAGAGAGAAACAAGAAGAAGGAGAAGATTAGGATTTTATAACTTTACTAATAGTTGAGCCTTGATACCATGTGAAAAATCATATTGTTTGGGAAATATTTTCAGATTACATTAATCTCAATTAGTGATTACATATTTATATTAGAATGTGATAATTGTATACATTTGAAATACAAATATTCTATCTTAATATTCTCTAACAAAGAGTTATTGTTCAAATGACCAAAGTCCCTTCTGTAGCACCTTTTCATGTCTATCTTATGATAAAAATAGAATTGGAATAATGGACCATCATTTGTGTAGAAAGAGATCCCCTTGGTTACTAAACATTAGCTAATGTGTGCTCATTGCCTGGATGTTAATTTATTTTGATCCCACAAAGGCAAGGCTTTGAATTTCAATTCAGAGACAGTGCCCCAATCTAAACCTTTAATATCAGTTTCATCTATGTTGAATTGATCTGTGACAACCATCACTTTTTTATGGCAACACACAGAAACCCTAATTCTTTGATAATGTCAATGCTTTCATGGAGATAAAAAAAAAAAAGATCAAAACTTTTACATTCGGTAGAGAACTATTTCAAAAGAGAGACCGAGACTCTCACACTTGAGAGCAACGGTGGATGTTTAAATGCATAAGCCTATGTAATTGCATACTCATAATTTGCAATAACTTAAATTATCTAGGTATAATTTTCCTTTTGAAGACTACATAAGTATAGTTACCAAGGAAAAAATATTATTAAAAATGTGCACACCCATTAAGGATAGTTTGGTCCATTATTGAAAAGAAAAAATTGGCCATCACTTTCTTAATAATCAATAACAATCTTTCATATCCCTAATAATTTTCTTTTCTTTGGAGTTAAGAATAAATTTTGTTGATTTTGCTATTTCTAATAATATTATGTCATAAAAATATTTTCTTATTAGAAGGGGAATTGTTAACGCTTTTTTTTTTGAACAAACAATTAGATCATAAGAAAAAAAAAATTTACAAGTATGCATACAAATAGTAAATATTTATAAATTATGTCAAGACAAGTTTGGAGATAGTATGGATGATCAATTCTTGAATGATATTTAAGTTATATATATAGAAAAAGATATTTTAAACATGAGCAATGATTTTCAAAATATAAAAATTTGTCAAAAATAATTGTAATATTTTGTTTAATGTAAAAACTTTTTTTGAATTTTGTTTCATACATATTCTTCTTATAATTTTGAACGTTCTGTTGAAAAAATTTTAAATCTGCCACTGCTTGGGAGAGAACTGTTTCAAAGAGAAAATAAAGAGAGAGATTTGTGTAACAACATAAAAAGAAAAAAAAAACATTTTGATAAAATCAAATTCATATGTCTATGAGAAGAAGAATAACAAAACCATTCATCGATAAATGATTTTTATTTTTTCACATGTGACCATTTGGGAAAATTGTATCTTTCTATTCCGGAAATTAGTGGAATCTGCAGCCAAGTTCTGAATTCGCTCCATTGCAACACTTAATGTTTTTTCAGAAATATTTGCAAAGCAAATCCTAAACCAGCCTGGCTCAGAACAATGGCAAGAAGAACCAGGAGATATATTTAATCCAACTTCACATAAAATCTTTTTCCACAGTTCCTTTTCTGCTTCAAAACTCTGTGACCTTAAAAACTGCCTCATGTCAACCCAACAAAACAATCCAGCATTGCTTTTCAGGCAATTAATTTCTGCAATTTGAAGCCCTGAAACAAGCATTTCCTTTCTCTTTTTAAGTCTTTTCTGATTTTCATTCAAGTATTTGCTCATAAATTTCTTGTCAGCAAGCAAATTTGATAGTAAATACTGAGTCTGGGATGAAATCAAGCCAAAGCTTGACATTTTAGTAGCAGCAGCAACTACTGTTTCATTGTTGGAATAAATCATACCGACTCGAAAACCCGGAAGGCCTAAATCCTTTGACAGACTATAAACAGTGTGAATCCGGTTCCATAAATCAGTGTTATGGAGCTGTTGGTCTATTACTGCTTCTGCAACGCTTATGAAGTTGGGGTTGTCGAAAATGGTGCCGGAATATACTTCATCGCTAACAATGTGGATTTGTTTAGCTATGGCAAAGCTAATAACGAGGTTAAGCTCTTTTCTAGTCATGGATGTGCCTAATGGATTTGAAGGATTTGTGATGAATATTCCTTTAACTTTCAAGTCAAAATTTAAGGCTTCTTGATAGGCTTTTTCTAATGCAGGCATTGTAATTCTAAAGCAATTTGAACTTGAGCAATGTATTGGAACAATTTCAACTTCTGGTCTCCATTTCAGATCTCTATCAAACCTGCCATCACAAAAATATGAGTTTGATATCTAAGCATTTTCTTACCTTTAAAAATAGGAAAAAAAAAGTTACCCTGGATAGTATGGAGTGGGAAGAAGGAAGGCATCGCCGCGTTCGGCAAGGCAAAACATTAGAGTCTCATTAGCAGAAGTAGAACCAGCAGTGAGGACAAGCTTGTTTGGATCAAATTTAAGTTTGTTTCCTCTTAATTCACCCATGAAATCAACTAGTGCCTGAATAAGTAATGAATTGTTTCATTGAAATTAGAATGAGATTAATTAATTTAACCCATGCAAATATAGAAAAGTAGAAATATACATTTTTGAAAGCAGGTAAGCCATGATAGTCTTGGAAGAGAGCCAATTCTTTGAACATAGATTCTCCATTATTTCTCTTTAAACTCAATGAATCTGGGTTCGTTTCTAGCCAAGATTCCAATAGGTCAAAGGAAAGCTGCCAAAAAACAAAAGATTCATCAGTTAGGCCACAGTTATGAAAAAAGACTTTCCCACTTGGAAAAATGAGAATAAGCAGCACAAATTCTGTAGTTTTGGCAATAATTCATTCAGCAATTTCTAATATGACCTATAGTTTCTGCTGCATTTATTTTAATTCTGCTGTTATATTCATCTTAGCTTTCTTAATTTGTTTGTTTTCAGTATACTACAACATTTCATCAATAAATAAAACAGAAATGAGAATGAAACATGTATATATTTATTTTTCAATTATTGGTGATGTAGGACTGCAAACAATGTGGGTGGACCATGACTTGAAAGCTTGTTTGTATTATAACAAGCAAATTGCATTTTACTAGTAGTAGGAGAACATGGAAATGCAATGGAAACGTACACGTGTGAAAAGAACAAACGTCTAAAATGTACATGAAAAAGCCAAATAAGCTTCATCACTTAAATTACAAGGTTTTGGAAAAATTGAATAAAATTATGGTGAAAGAGAGACCTGATTCTCCGCAAGTCCCATTTGAATAATTCCATTCGGATTGTGAGAGTGATTGTATGGATTATTGTGGTAGTGTTGCAAACCTAGGAAGTAGGATGAGTCTTGCCCATCACAATCAGAACTAGTTTTACTTGACAACATTTTGCTAAAAATCTCAAGTATGAGAGAACGAGACAGATAGCTCAATGAATTGGTATGGAATAAGTGTAAAAGAGACATTTATATAGAAATTAAAAATGGGCCGCAACTCTGAAATTTCCCCGACAATACGCATTTCCTGAATTGGTTCTGCTCATCCATTTTGACCAGCGAGAGAACCTTGCCTTTGTTAGTTCAGCAAGCCGCTAAACTCCCATCAAATGCATTTACAATTATTCTTAATTTTTTTTTCATTGTCATTTATAAGTCTTTCATAATTTATGAGCTATCACCAAGGAAAAAAATAAGATTCATTATTTCATTTGTATAATGGATTTAGTAGAAATTATTAAGAAAAAGTCTTAATTATAGGAAAACCTCTCAACATTAATATGAGTTATAGCAATTTTTTAAAATCAATTAGGGAATATTATTAATCAGTAAAATATGTAAGTTAAAAAGTATATCAAAATTTTAATATATATATATATATGTGTGTGTGTGTGTGTGTTTAAAACTAAAAATTAAGAACTAGTGTTGAGAAAACTGAAAAGAAGAAAATGGGAGAAAAATCTAAGAGGAGAACAAATCACTTCTCATTACTTTACTAAAACTTACGCATTACACAAAACAAAGATGAGTATATAAATTCCAGCAACAAACACTATAGACTGTTGCCAGCTGTCACTACAAAATCAAGTTTGCCTATTACAATACAATGTTGCATCATACTAAACAATTGCATATAGAAAACGATGTCGTATAACTAATAACTTAAATATTTCTTCATCCCCCTTCAAGATGAACTCTGGTGAAAATTAACTATAGGAATTTTGGAGAGGATACTAGAAAAAGCAATAACGAGTAGATGAAGATATCATCGAGCTGATCCTTGGAAGAGATGTGTTGAGGATTAATAAAACCCTTTTGTATTGTTCTTGAACCACATGGAAGTCAATATTCTATTGTTTCGTATGTTCATGAAACATTGGATTTGCTGTTATGTGTAATGCAACTTGATTGTTATAGTAGAAGTTAATGGAAAGAGATAAGGGGATTTGGAAATCTCAAAACAAATAGGACAACTAGAGTGTCTCAGAAACAGTACTTGCCATACTACGATATTTGGCCTCTACACTAGAACAAAAAACAGTAGCTTATTTCTTTGATTTTCAGGAAATGGATGTTAAACCAAAGACAATACATAAGCCTGTAGTGGATTTACGAGTATCGCTACAGGAAGCCCAATCTGCATTGCAATATGCAGAGAGCTTCACATGACTATCAATAGAAATGAAAACACCTTTGGAAGAAGTTCCTTTCAAATATCACAAAAGATGAAGAACTACTCACCAATGTTGATTACGAGGAGAGTGATTATACTGTCTCAATTGTTGGACAGCAAAAGTGATGTCAAGGAGAGTGAAGTTCAAATAGATTGGAAAACAAACTACCAGCAAAACTTGATAATTTTAAACTAAAAGAAAGAGGTGTTGGCATAGGTTTGGTAATTGAGAGACCAACTTCTAAAATAAGGTCCAACACATATTTACGTTGGTTAATGTACATACCAGTAGAAGATCGCGCTATCTCTATTCCCAAAAAATACTTGGCAGAACTCAGGTCCTTGATGGTGAAAATATAGTGTAAATGTGTTTTAAGAGAAATCAAGTGATACTCAATAGGACTAGTAAGAAGTATATCATCAACATATACTAGTAAGGTCACAAAGGATGAACCAATAACCATTTTATATAAGCAGTGATTTGAAGTTGATTGTTGAAAACCAAAAGTCAAAACATCTATCAAAAGCCACATTCCATTGGCGAGATGCCTATTTTAAACCATGGTGACCTTTTAAGTCTGCATACTTAACTAGGAAGAGCTTTAGAATAACCTTTAGGAGGCTATAAATATACTTCTTCATCCAAGTTTCCGTGTAAAAAAGCATTGTTAATGTTAATTTGAAATAACACCTAGTAAAAAGGAGTAGCAATTATTAGAAATAAGAGCATTGTAACTATTTTAACAGCTGGAGAAAAGCTATCTTGATAGTCAAAGGTCCTCAATTTAAGTGCACACTTTGGCGTCTAAATGAGCTTTGTATTTATCAATACTGCCATATGGTTTTAATTTCACTTTGAAGACCCATTTGCTACAAACTGGATGTTTACCTTCTAGTAATTCCACTAAATCACTGGTATTATTATCTTTAAGTTCCTTTAGCTCTTTTGAAATGGCATCCTCCCAATTGGGATCACCTTTTGCCTGACTGTAAGTCTTGGATTCCTAGATAGCAGATACTTGAGCAAGAAATGACATGTGTGGAAGAAAATGATGGTGATATGGTTTAAGGAAAGGTAAGTGGAGTATATAAGGTAGGATTAATGATAGATGGAGGCGGTGAAATGACATAAGAAGAGTGTACATGTGAAACATGGGAAACAAAAATGTGGCACATAAAATCTTTAAGCCAAGCAGGCATGTGCCTATCTCGTACTGGTCTATTAGTTATTAAGGGTAACAGAGTAGATTCATGTGCTGTTAACTAAAAGTATTATGCATAGAAGTATAAGGAATAAGTGTTAATGGAGAACCATGAGGAGCTGACATAGAAGAAGAAGAGGAAGAAGAAGACTCTACTAGTGGTGATGGAGACAAACTAAGAGAAGAAGAAACTTTAGGAGGTGATTGATAATACTCAAGAATTATTGATTCAAAAACATCAAAAACTCAAGACAGAGGAATAGAAGTATATGTGGATAATCATTTGTAAGATATTCAACTTAAGAGATATCACTAGTTCAAAAACATCAAAAACACAAAGCATAGGAAGTATCTGTAGAATAATCATTTGTAAGATATTTAACTTAATAAAAAGGGAAAAAAGACTCATAAAAGATCACATCTCTAGAAACAAAAGTCTTTTTGTCGCTAAGATTGTAAAGTTTGTACCCCTTATATCCTACTGCATAGCCCTAAATGTTGATTTGATGAAACTAGGTGAAAATTTGTCTTTATGGGATTCAAGGTTTGTAGCATAGATCAAACACCCAAATGGTTTTAAGTGTGTGTAATATGGTTTAGTGTTATTCAAAAATTCATGGGGTGTAGACCAATTAATGACTATTGAGGGTAAAGTATTATTATGTATGTGGCAGTCGAAATGGAATCCCCCAAAAAATGTTTAGGGAAATTGGATTGGAACATTAAAGCCCTTACTACTTGTGGAAGGTTTTTGTGCTTTCTCTCAATAGTACCATTTTGTTGAGGTGAATAAGGACAACTTTTTTTTTATGCAAAATACTGAATGTCATGGTATGTTGGTTAACAAACTATGTCCCATTATCGCTCCTAATAATCTATATAGTGGTTTGCAATTGAGTTTGAATTTGTTTTATAAAGATTTCAATGATAGTAATAACTTGGTGTTTATGGTGAAGTACGTAAGTCTAGGTTGCTCTACAAAAAGCATATATTATTGTAACAAAATAATGACATCCATTTTGAGTTGGATGTTGATATGGGCCACATAAATCCATATGCACCATATCAAATGGTTGCTTATAATGTGTTTCACTATCTTTAAAAGGTAAACAATATTTCTTAGCTAAAAAACAGACAAGAGAAAAATTATCCAAACAGGTTTTAACAATACCAATATCTAGTATATGTTCCAGAACTTTATTTGAACAATGTCCCATATGCAAATGCCATAAAACAAATAAGTTTGATGAGTCTAATTATTAACCAAATTAAAAATATCCAAAGATTTGAGGTTTGAATTTTAGCAACTAGAGAAAAGCTATCTTGATAGTCAAGGTCCTCAATTTAAGTGCACACTTTGGCATTTAAACGAGCTTTGTATTTATCAATACTGCCATATGGTTTTAATTTCACTTTGAAGACCCATTTGCTACACACTGGATGTTTACTTTCTAGTAATTCCACTAAATCACAGGTATTATTATCTTTAATTTCCTTTAGCTCTTTTGAAATGGCATCCTCCCAATTAGGATCACCTTTTGCTTGACTGTAAGTCTTGGGTTCCTAGATAGCAGATACTTGAGCAAGAAATGACATGTGTGGAAGAAAATGATGGCGATATGGTTTAAGGAAAGGTAAGTGGAGCTTATGAGGTAGGATTAATGATAGATGGAGGCTGTGAAGTGACATTAGAAGAGCCTATAGGTGAAACATGGGAAATAGAAACATGGCACATAAAATCTCTAAGCCAAGTAGGCGTGTGCCTGTCTCATACTGGTTTATTAGTTACTAAGGGTAATGGTGTAGATTCATATGTTGTTAACTAAAAGTATTATGCATAGAAGTATAAGGAACAAATGTCAATGGAGAACCATGAGGAGTTGACATAGAAGAAGAAGGGGAAGAAGAAGACTCTACTGGTGATGGAGATAAATTAAGAGAAGAAGAAACTTTAGGAGGTGATTGATAATACTTAAGAATTACTGATTCAAAAACATTAAAAACTCAAGACAAAGGAATAGAAGTATCTGTGGATAATCATTTGTAAGATATTCAACTTAAGAGGTATTACTAGTTCAAAAATATGAAAAACACAAGGCATAGGAAGTATCTGTAGAATAATCATTTGTAAGGTATTTCACTTAAGAAAAAGGGGAAAAAGACTCATAAAAGATCACATCTCTAGAAATGAAAGTCTTTTTGTCACTAAGATTGTAAAGTTTGTACCCCTTATATCCTAGTGCATAGCCCAAAAATGTTGATTTGATGAACCTAGGTGAAATTTTATCTTTATGGAATTCAAGGTTTGTAGCATAGCTTAAACAACCAAATGGTTTTAAGTGTGTAATATGGTTTAATGTTATTCAACAATTCATGGGGTGTAGACCAATTAATGACTATTGAGGGTAATGTATTTATTATGTATGTGGCAGTCAAAATGGAATTCCCCCAAAAATGTTTAGATAAATTGGATTGGAACATCAAAGCCCTTGCTACTTATGGAAGGTTTATGTGCTTTCTCTCAATAGTACCATTTTGTTGAGGTGAATAAGGACAACTTTTTTTTTATGTAAAATACTAAATGTCATGGTATGTTGGTTAACAAACTATGTCCCATTATCACTTCTGATAATCTATATAGTGGTTTGTAATTGAGTTTGAATTTGTTTTATAAAGATTTCAATGATAGTAATAACTTGGTGTTTATGGTGAAGTAGGTAAGTCTAGGTTGCTCTACAAAGAGCATCTACTATTGTAACAAAATAATGACATCCATTTTGAGTTGGATGTTTATATGGGCCACATAAATCCATATGCACCGTATCAAATGGTTGTTTATAATGGGTTTCACTATCTTTGAAAGGTAAACAATGTTGCTTAGCTAAAAAATAAACATGAGAAAAATTATCCAAATAGGTTTTAACATTAACAATATCTAGTATATGTTCTAGAACTTTATTTGAACAATATCCCAGACGCAAATGCCATAAAACAAATAAGTTTGATGAGTCTAATTATTAACCAAATTACAAATATCCAAAGATTTAAGGTTAGAATTTCCCTCTGCATACATGAAAGTTTAATGAATATTGAAATTATGTTTACAAAGGAAAGACTCAATATATGATGAATCAAAACTGTTCTTAGTGAGCATATATAGCTTCCCACATACTTTGTTAGTCACTAAGTCCTAGAACATGCAGTAAAAATGAAAGAAAATAGCCACATAATTAGTCTTGTGAAGGAAATGTTTAACATAAAACAAATTAAAACTAAAACTAGGAATGAATAATACTCTTGCTATTAGAATTATGTATGAGAATTTTATAGTGCCTACTTGGTGTACTAGTTATTGAAAACTGTTTGACCCAAAATATACTAACCGAAAGCGACTATAAGTATATGGGTTATCAAAGTATAGAATGAGAATCCAAGGTTGTATCTCTCAAGGAACTCATAATTGAATACTTATTCATTTCACAAATTACAATTAAAATAAAAGAAATTTGATTTTTGATAATAAAATTAGCAATTAATCTAAATTGAGCAAAGTAAAGATGTGATATGCAATGATATGAAAGAGTCTAGAGATCTATCAATCCAAGTCAATCATCTATGAACTTTTCACAAACTGGTCAATCAATTATGCTAAATGGTCCAATTTTCAATACAATGACCCACTAGAGCTTATTCTATTAGCAATCACATTCATAGAAGCAATTTAGAGAAAACATACATCAATAATTACATTTAATCCTAAAAATTATATTTCTAATTCATTTTAGAATTTTAATTAAATGACTTCCGGGTTCATATTTCCTCTCTTGCTCCATCACCCAAACCCTCAATCAAACTAATAGGTGATTAAGCAATAGTTTGTAATCAATTTAATCAAGCAAAAGTATAGAATAATCAAAAGACCCAATCACTAGATTCATATCATGACTACTTCATGTAAATCTCTAGATAATGTAGAAATTTAGCTCATAATTTGAATATAACTAAACAAATTATGATAAAATCTCATGGGAAAAAATATTTAATATCTCTTAATACAAAGATAATCCAATGAAAAATTAAAGTAAAGAGTTAAGAAAATAAAACTTGAAGAAGTTACAAAAATTCTCAATAGCCTTAAAGAATTTCATCTCTAATCTTTAGTACAAGCAAAATCTAATGAAAACTAATGAAATCTATAAAAGTTTTGATTAAATCTAAGAGAAAATAAGTCAAAATCCAAAAAAGCGGAAAATCTATCTTTAAATCACTTGATTAGTATGGATTTGATACTCACAAACACAAAAAAAATCATGTATTTATATTGTCAGGTAAAATGCATCTGTACAACCCAAACCAATCTGTACGTGCTCATACAAGTGCTTTTAGCCCGTACAGATTCTTCATATCAGTCTAGTGAGGAGTATGGCCTAAAACAGCTGTAGTACGACCCTATACGCCTGGTTCATATCATTTCAATAAGGCATACAGGTCGACTTCTTTTACACGACCATATGATCACTCCGTACGACCCCATACAAGGGACTTGACTCTTAGATCCTCTAAAAATCACTCCTTCGATTCTCCGTTCGCTTAGGAACCTCTTCTTTAGTTTTAAAAACATTGTTCTCACATAGATTCCTAAATGTTCCTAAAAATCACTTAACAAATCAATTAAACACAAATTTTTAGATAAAAATCAACTTAAATATAGGGGGGAAATAGTGAAAATACACATAGAACAAACACCGGTAAGCAAATGAACTAGATGAGGTTCAATTAAGTTTTTAATGGTGAAAAAGAAAGTTTTATCCACACATATATTATTTGAAGCTCTTGTTTCAACTATCCAAGTCAAAACAATCAAGCAAACTAAAGGAATAAGATACCACTTTACCTCCATACTCCATAATACCAGTTAAGTCTTCTGCAGCTACTGACTTAGTTTTAATGTATTATTGTATCTGCTTCTAGACAAAATCATTTAAACCTACCATTTTCTTACCATAGAAAATATTCTCATCATCAACTGGTGAATCAACATCATGTTTTTAACATTGACCCGTAGCAAAACCTAGCTTAACCTTAGCTCTTCAGGCAATTTGCATTGACCTCCTCCAAGTAAGAAAATTAGTATTAGTCAAAGAAGATGTTACCAATAACATGCCATGATGATAAAAGGACTGAAGCATCAAAGGATTTCCATCAAAACATTATTGAAATCTATTGATTCCTGCTGCGTGATTCAATGAAGTAGTTCAATTATCACTCTCATTGATTTCTACCATTATTGAAGATGAATAGATGCTAATTTCTAAAATAGATTCATATATTGAATTTCGATGAAACTATTTCATGGATTAGATAGGCTCTAATACCATGTTAAGAGAATAGAAAAGAAGAAATTGAGAGAAAATCCTAGGAGGGAAATAGATTGCTTCTTATTAATTTTCTAAAAACTTACATATTATATAAAACAAAGACGAGTTTATAAAGGTCAACAACAAACACTACAGACTATTGTCGACTATGACTACAAAATCAAGTTTTCCGTCTATTATAGAATGACGCTGAATCATACTAAACAATTGCATACATAAAATGATGTCGTAGAACTAATAACTTAAACACTTTTTCAACAAGAAAATAAAGATCTTATAGAAATTACAATAATGTAAAATAAAAAAGAATATTGAAAAAAAAAATTATTGATGATAATTCTTGAGTTCAACTCTCAATGAAAGCAATGATGTTAAGATTGCTCCAAAAATGATCTCAATGATAAACTGCAAAATAAAGAATGGTTAGAAAAAAAAATGTGGAGCTTTCATCCTAGTCTCACTCTAATGCTTAAGTCAGTAATGTTTCCAATAGAAAATAATAAATAATAAAAAATAGAATAAAGGAGAGAAGATACGAGACCATACGATATCTTATTATGAAAATTTGGAACCCTTATATAATGTATTAGATTATTAGAATTCATATAGGAGATCAAAACTTCCTTGTAGAGGTAGATTTCTATTTAGATTAATATCCCTATTAGGAGATAGAATCCCAATAGGAGACTATCTTTGGCTTTCTTTTCAAGAAAAGATTCTTCTAGACCTTATTGGGCTCGCCTGAAATGGATTTTTAGTCATGGTATTAACAATAAAGATTCTCTTTTACCTAAAAAAAATCATGCTACTATTCATATATTTCTCTATTTAATCTTTTAAATTCCACTCATATTACAGCTCACAAGGTTTTGAAATACACATTTCAAGATTACAATAAGGAGGAAAAGTTTCCTTAGATATATGTTTTTTTTTTAATAAAAATGATATTATTAAATAATGCCTTTTGTGATTATTTGACGTTGAATAAATTTTTTAATTTTTTCTAAAATTACTTTTTAAATTTATATTTAGAAAAAACTCAATTTGGTTTCTTTTGAAATAACCAAATTTGAAAAGCATTTTTAGACAAAATGTAAAAAATTTTATTCAAAAGTGTTTTTGGCGAAATCAATGACAAATGATATGGGTCTACTAAAGAAATATAGGTGTGGGTGAACACTAAGAAATTAGGGCTTGAAGCTTTATGATAAGAAAAATAAGTGGCAGAGACCCACCATGACAAAGCAAAAATCAGTCTTCACGGAGTAGGTCCCACAAAGCCTCTGGCTTTGCATCTTCGATATAGTTCCCTCCCAAAGCTACCTTTCTCAGACATGCCATCGTCATATCTAATGAATTTAAGAAATATTCACTTGACAAAGGAAGGACATTTGTCACCTGCCCAAGGAAGGGATCACAATCATTTCCTCCCATTAGCCACCATTTGGTACAATATCATTGGGCCACCTTTCCTCTATAGGATCTCATTCAAAATTATAAATAAGTAAAGTTGGCCTAAATTTTAAAGTATGTTCAACAATCCCTACTTTCCAAAATCATAATTTTCTATTTTTAAGGGTTCTAAGGAGTTGAAGAGCATTACAACCAATGAATACTAATTTTAGTATCGAAAGGTTATTGCCAGACTCATTGTCTTTTAGTAGAGTCCAATAAAGAGATTAAAAGATTTTAGTGCTCAACCTCATTAAATTGGTGTCATCTGTGAGAAATTGATAGAAATATTTTCCTAGTCTTAAGCTCTTTCATTTTTCTTATCCCTCTAAGGATAGTTCTATAGGCTTTCCTTTCTTTTCAAAAGCTAAGCTTGCATAGTTATCAGAAGTCTAAAATGGAAAAAACCTAAAAAAACTTGAGCTAATGCTACATATATCCCATCCAATAATAACCCATTAAATAATGCTCTATAAGGAACACCACCCATAAACACTTTTCTAAGCTCTGACTTAACCTTATCCCTTCAAATCATCACCAACATTATGAGACAAACTAAACAGTCTAATACCTACAAAAATCTTATCCCTAAGCCTTAATCAGTATACCTATAGAGTTAGATTCAACCCAGTAAAACATCTTAAAGACATTGACTCCTCTTTTACAGCTTTTTCAGAGCAAGAGCCCTATAAGGCAATCTACTAATGATGTTTCAAAAACTTCCCCTGGAAGGATAACTTGGTAGCATTTATTCAAAACTCTCCCACCAGAAGGAGGAGACTAGAAATAGAGAACCAAAGATTGGGGTCTAAGATAGGAGCAGTGGGAGAAACCAATGAATCTTCAATAAGAAATGAGGACAATAGAGATAAAGATAAGAGGAGGGATGGGAGAAGTAGAAGAAGTAGAAGGGAAGAGGAGAAAAGTCATGAAGAAGTAAATAAGACTAGACCTTAAAAGGAAAAAAGTAGGGGCATTGCTTTCGAAGGGAGCAGGATGATAAAAGGACATCACACAAGTCTAAATCCTAAGATGTCAAAGGAAGCAGTAAGGTGGTATTTGGAAAAGTTTACGGGGAAGGAAAAAAGCTCAAGATAAAAATTTGATCATAATAATTAAATCCCTATTCACTAGAAGGATTGATGACTACTAAATGCCAGAGAAGTTTAAAACCTCTAGCCACATCAAGTACATTAAATACTCTAATGTGAAAGCTCACATTCTGAAGTATAAGCATATAGTGGAATTATAGACTAATAGTGGTGAAGTGTTATGTAGATATTTTTGGGGGTATTGAATGATGTAGTAGCTAGATGGTACTATAACTTGGAAGAGGAAACCATTGATTATGTCTAGAAGTTGGCAAAAAAATTTATAAAGAGATTTCCATCTAGTATTCTAGTGGAGATGTAAACACAATTCATAGAGCTCATTATGTAGAAGAGTGATGACTAATTATGAGATTTCCAAGAAAGATTAAATACAAAATCTTTGAAGGTGACTAACCTAGACCAAATACGGGCAATGGAATCCTTGTCTAGGAATCTTTTCCAAAAGTTGGAGGATGCTAGGGCAATAGCCTAAAAGTACATCAGGCAAGATGATGCATTCCAAGTTAGTTAGTTTGCACAAAAATGAAAGAGCGAGGATGATGAAACTCATTTGAAAAAGGCTCAGAAGAAAGATGCAAGATGGTCTTATGTAGAAAGTTCCTAACCAAAGGCAAAAGATCCAGACAAAAAAGGCTTTGATGCATTAATGTTAACCCTTCTTAAAGCACGATTGGAAGTAGTGTTTGCCACATGTCAAGACTAAGTAATTTAGAAAAGGCTAAAGCTTATGAAAAGAGACCCAGAGAAGAGAAGGTAAAAATCTGCACATTTCACAACAACAATTTGCATACCACAAACACTTAAAGAAATTCAATTAAGGAGAAAGAGGGATAGATCAAATAGGATTATCTTATGGGGTTTGCCAAAGAACAAGGAGACCTTGAGTAGGCGATTGTAAATGATGGTTCAATAGGAAACATGAGTTGTCTCACAAGGATGCTAAGAGGGAGTTGGCTCAAAAAACAAAGGGAAGGCCATTGTATTAAGCCATGAAACTTAATAGGTTATTTTTTATAATGGTAAAAAATAGTGGGCCGAAGGAGACGAAGAAGTCAAGCCTATTAGAGCTAATCCTATAGTCATTAATATGAGCATTGCCAATTTATAGTGTAAAGAATTATACTAGACAATGGGAGCTTAGAAAGTTTGCTCTGCTTCGAGGCATTTTGGAAAATTTTACCAGAGAATTGGAGTTGAAGAAACTTAAGAAGGCAATGAAAACATTAGATAAAATGGAGGTGCTAACAATGGAATACATTAGGCTGCCATTCACTATTGGAACAACTTGAAAGTGTGTGACTATGTGGCTCTCTTTGTAAAAGTAAAGATTCCTATGGCTTCTAATGTCCTGATGAGAGGCCATTGCTCTATAACTTGGATGTAAAGATAAGTGTTATAAAAGCCATGAAAGTTATTTCCTTACCAGATGGAATGGAGTTCTATATGTATATCACACCTAGTCCAGAAAAGTAAGATTAAGTACTTTCGAAAGAGGAAGAGTGTGGTGCAGATTGAAGGTGAAAAGATGTATATACTAGGAGTAATTGAAAGCCAAAATTGCAATTGAGAGAGGAGTTAGAAAATTTCCCAATCAAACTTGGAAAGGTGTGAACCCTATTTTTTGCAACATTAAATCCGACCCATTAATACAAGCCAGACAATTCAAATCGGCCTCAAATTAGACTTCAAACGGACCTAGAAAATTTAAAAAACTGAATCAAATCTGACCTAGCCAAACTGGAAAATCAGGCCAGAGACCTAGGCACACAAACGCACTCGTTTTGAACAAATGCACGTGTTTGTAGCCAAACTCATGCCTTTAGCCACAAACATATGTGTTTGTAGCTAAACGCATGCCTTTAGCCACAAACGTATGCATTTGGTGCAAAACGCACTAGGGTTTCTGTCATGATTCCCCATAAATTCATATAGTTTCTAGGACATAATTTTTTTGCAACTCAGTACCAATACAGACTCAATTTTAGCCTCTAGACACTCCTAAGCACTCCCTAAACACTATAATTCTCACTCAATCAAGTCAAATCTTCAAGATCTCACAAAAAGAATTCCAATTCTAATCAGTTCAACAGTTCAAGTTCTAGTGGTTCCAATTTCGATAGATAGACACCAGTGCTCTCCGAGTACAATGGAGACTGGTTCCGATTTGGTCAAGCGTTCTGACCCTCCAGTTCCCAAATGCCACAAGCAAAAGGTAAATTAGGTACAATATCTTCCTTTTCCTTTTAATCTCGAATTAATTACATCCCTTTAATCGGAATTAAGGCATGCTCTATTAAAACTCTATTTTTTATATAAAAAAAATAAACCAGTTTAAGCCCTCTAATCTAAACTAAGGCATGTTTCTATTGAAATACTTTTTTTTTTTTCATAAAAATGGATCAAACTAAGCCTTAAAATGAACTTAGGCGATTATTTCACATTCAAAATCACTTTTTTTTTTATTAATCAAATTCTAAATTGGTTAATAGTTTACCCGGTTAACAATTTTATTGATAAAAATTTGTTAGCTACTAAACATACAAACCACCCACTTTTATCAGAAAAAACCTCACCCTTCGCGAGAAGGGAGAACGACGTGAGGTTTGATTCCAGTTCAAAGGGATACTTGGCAAGCCATTTAATGGCTTCAACTTCGAAATTGTATTTTTTTTATTTGTTTTATCTATTATTTTATTACTTTTGTTGTTGTTATTTGTTTTATTTTATTCGTTATTGTGATTGGCTATACTTTTCAAATATTTTTGCATTGTTACTAATTTATTTATGGATTGTATTGGAGAATGTTTGCTCCTCTTAGATCTGAGAACCGGAGAAGAGATCCACTGATTTTAATTATTTTGCAATGTAATTTAATTTATCACTTTCTTTGGAGATGTATGCCTTACTTATTAGAACATGAAGTGGGCTAAAGGAAGGATGTCTGATTTATTTCTTGTCTTTACTGCTTTATGTGATTATCATGCATATTTTAATCTGTTCATGCATCATTCCTTCTATGATTACTGTTCATGCATCATGTGGTATGCCATGCATACATGAAAACAAGATTTTAAGTAAAATCACACTTTATTAGGCCAAAAGTTATTATTTAAAATGGTAAAACTATTTTTTATAAAATTGTTTTTATCAAATCACGAATATTCGAACCGCTTTTGGTTTGAAGCCAAACCTTTTCTAAATTGGGCAAAATCAGATTTTTCCTAAAAGTGGAGTTTTTATATATAAAAAAAATGGCTTCTTAATGACCATAGAAAATCATTTTTCTTAAGGATTAGGTGGCAACTTTGAACACTTTACACACCATGTACCCTCCAACGAACACATGTGGTTGGACAAATGTGGGACTTGTCTGCAACCGTGACGTCATGTGCAATCTGACCCTTCATGGTTGGTTTCCTCGAGCTATAAACTCAAAGGCACACTGGAAAATCCCACGGGCTCCAGACGAGGTCTCATAGCTGGCGACTCCATTGGGGACGTTTGGAAAACTGACAAAAAAAAAACTAAATGGATTATTTTCTGATAAAACAATCTTTTGGCTTAGGTTTTCATACATCACTTCATATGATCCTTTATTTCTAAGAAAATCTAGATAGAGAGTAACAATGAGTGAGCTTCCTTCCTTAGTATTACTTTGCCAATAGTGAAATGATCCAACTCTAATACGTACCCTCCTATCTTTTCGAACGGGATAATGAGGTCGAATGTATCATTGGACCCACACGAACTTCCTTGGTTCATATGTGGTTAGCTATATCGCACCTCTAGTCACTGGGGAACCTTCAAACCACCAAAATTTCATGTAATGATTAGAGTTAATCCTAGGTCCTATGTACCCTAATAACTTTGATTATGCAATCCGTCATCATTAATCTTTTTCATTCATGCATACAAGCATGCATGCATCACAACATCCAAAATACTAAAATTGGACAAAGTGAATTGTTCTAAACCAAATCTTAAAAAACACTTACCCCTTTCATATCGACTTTCCTGCTACCGTCCTCATCTTTTTCAAAAGATGATACCCCTTCTTTTCCTTTTTAAAAAAGGTCACCATGTCCAACTTAGAAGGAAACAACACCAACCTTGTGGTTGATGCTGCTGCACCTATTATCGTTGCTCCTTCGGCTGACATTGCTGGAATGTTCACTGAAATTCTAAGAAAGTAAGAAGAGGCTATGAAAACTTAATAAAAGACCCTCTCTGCAATGATGCAAGCCTAAGACAGACTATCCTGGGTAAGGTTCAAGTTATGCTGACTCAAGTGGGGATCCAACCCACCAACCATGCTTCTACCTCTTTCAACTCTAGTAAGGAAGTTTTAGCTGACGAAGGGATTTTCCTGAATCCACAACTTGGTCATGGAAATAGCACCCCAGCTACCCCAACTATAGATCCTTTCCCAAAAGGGGTTCATGATCACCCACTCCTTAAATCTAAGGCTAAAAAATATGGGGAAATGGAGAAAACCCTAAAGGCTCTAAAGAAGAAAGAGAATGTCCTTGATGTTAAGGCACAGAGTCCTTTCCTAAATCCCAGGCTTCCATTAAAATTTTAGATGTGAAACTTTGAGAAGTTTGATGGCACCACCTGTCCCAACACTCACCTCAGGATTTATAATGTTACTTTGTGCCCCTTGGGTGTGGAAAATGAGCTCCTTGCTAAGCTTTTCCTATAGTCGCTAACTGGTGTGGCTTTAAATTGGTTTATTCAATTAGATGACTCTAAAAAACTAACCTGGGAGTCAATTCGTACTGAATTATAAAGGAATATTCTTATAATCAAGCAGTTGATGTTAAAAAGCGAGATCTTAAGACAACAAAACAATTGCTAAAAGAAACTTTTTCTACTTTTATCACTAGATGGAGGAAGAAAGCCTCCTAAATGGTTGACAAACCAACCATCCTAGAATAAATTGACATCATTGTCAAGAACTTACTATCGGTGTACCGAGACAAGTTGACAACACAGTACTTGCCTGACTTCAAAGCACTTATGCATGTTGGCACCCATCTAGAAGTTGGGATTGAATATGGTCTTATTAAGGATAAAGCTCATGCCTTATCCTCTTACTTCAAGAAAACCAATGCTACTAAGAAAGAGGGTAGAGTCAATGCACTCTTAGCCTGTAAACCTCTTTAGATACAACAAAGGGAATTCACTAACTTAAGGGGATTAACTTTGAGCTATCTCCTGAAAAAATGCTTAGAAAAGGGTGCCTTCCAACAATTGGAGCCCAAGCCCATCCCTCATCCACTATTAGAGAACTTCAACATGAATGAAAGGTGCGACTACCACCAAGGGCCAGGCCACAAAGTTGATGATTGCAAGGCCCTTCACCATAAAATACAAGATCTCATTAATGCCAAGGACATATTGTTGCTTACTACAAATATTGGCATGAATCCCCTTTCAGAACACAATATAAACACAATACTGAATGAGTTTGAGGAAGGGGATTCTACACACCTTATCATTGATGTTATGCTCTTGAGCAATTATTACTACACTAGAGAAGACCAATCTTCCTTAGAAAGGTCCCTTTCCCCAAATTTCTCACTTCCGGTTGACCAACCTTCCTTAGGAAGGTCAATCAACAATGACTACTGAAGTGTCATCACCGACCTGAGACATTTGGGTGAAGAGATAGATGCTATTACTAGAAGTGGCAGAATCATTCAAGCGCCTATTACAATTCCATCTACTAGTCAACTAGTGACTCAATACAAAGGGATTCCTGACCCTAAAAAGGATCCCATACTCAAACAACTCAAAAAGATGCAAGCAAACATTTCCATTTAGAGTCTGCTCATGTCCTCTTACCCTTACCTCTAAGCTTTTTGTAAGGCATTGAGTTAATGCCAGACTTCAATAGACATTTCTCTTGAAGCTCTAGTTCCTTCCATCATAAGTGTTACAAAAGGGACATCCATTTCTTTTTCTAACAATGAGATCCTACCTGGGGGACCACACAATGATGGCCTTTATATTACCATCATCACAAGGAAGAAAATTATCCCTATGACTTTAGTTGATAATGGGTCTACACTCAATGTATGCCTGCTAAAAGTTAAAAGTTTCTTAGGTTTAAGTGCTACTGATTTCATCCCTTCTGATAAAATTTTATGGACTTATGACATTTCCAAGAGAGAAGTTCTGGGAGTGGCAACTCTGACTATCACTATTGGCCCAACCACTTTTAAGGTGCCATTCTAAGTCATTTATGTACCATTATGTTTTAACTTACTTCTGGGTCGGCTTTAGATTCATCAGGCCAAAGTTGTGCCTTCAACTTTACATCAAAAGGTCAAGTTCCCACAAAAAAATGGCATTGTCATTAATAAAGCAGATCCTTCTTACAAATCTGAGGTCTCAGACATTGTTCCTATTATGGAGATTTAGCCTGAGTTATCGACATATCCTTTATTCAGTTTCTTATTTATCTAATTCATCCATGCAACTGAAAATCTAAAAGAGTCAATTGTCCTGGATTTTGATTCTTACTGCATTCTTATGATTTAGAACATTATGAAACATATGACTTACTTTCTTGGTCTGTAACTTAGAAAGAATCAACAAGGGGTTTAATCCTTCAATGAATTTAATTTTTCTACTCCTCCTTTTAGCCTAGGTTATGAATCAGAACATTATAAGTTTCCATGACTTGATGCACAAAGAAGTGGAATTCTACGTTGTCGACATGGTTATTAAGGGTACTACCCCTGAATTACATCTACAATCACTGGAGAAGTTATTCCTTGGACTTCGACAGTACAATCTCAAACTCAATCTAAGAAAGTGTATATTTATAGTCTCATATGGAGTATTCTTGGGTTGCATTGTTAGCAAGAAGGGCATCGAATTGGATTCGGCCAAGTTTAAAGCCATTCTCAACATGCCACCTCCTAAAACTGAAAAGGAGATAAGAGGATTTTTGGGCCACTTATAATACATCATTCAATTCATCCATTAGTTTGCAGACACTAGTAGGTCAATATCTAGTTTTAAAGGAATACCCATTTGATGCTTGAATGAAATTTCATTAAGTTGTTGATTTTTCATGAAATTATGATTAAATATGAGTTGAAATCTAAGTAGACACTTTATTTCATGTTTGTTTCATCCTAAGTCTTACATTTTCTTGAATTTATCCCATTAGGAAGTAGTTAATAGTTAGGAGTTTTATTTTTAGTTTTTAATCAATCAAAACAAATATTAATTGTGAACTAGACAATAGTTTAAGTTTGATCTAGTACTTACATCGGTGTCTCTGTGGATCAACCTCGTTATTGTTATACTACCTAAACAATAGGTGCACTTGCCTAGAGCTAGGGTAGAATTAGCTGTCGAGCTTTATAAATTGTAAAACCCCTGGTCTTGCCTTGTGACAAGCATCGGTTTCTCTAAAAGCCTCAACATGAGAAACCCCTCTATAATTGGGGCAGAAGGCATAACACCATCCTTAAGTCAAAGGTGTATGTCTTCGACTAAGGTCTCCTCTATACATAGACAATGGAAAAGGAAAAGTATTAGTAGAAAAGCACTCAAAAAGGCAATAAAAGAAAAACATAAGGGCAAAGAATTGGACTTACCATTTCTAATACTTCGCATAGGCCTCCTAGTAGAGTGCTTCATCAAAACCTCACTCCTCCTCCTTTCCTTGGGGTACATTATGTGAAGTGGAATGGCTCTATAGGGGATAGCAATCCTAACAGACTATTTAACCTATTAAGAATCAGCTATCCTTTTACAAAACCTAGAAAGTGAAGAAGAAGAACATGAAGAAGAAGTAAAAGAAGCATAAGAAGTAGAATTAGAATATAACAATGGTGAAGGGAGTCCCTAACCTGTAGAAGGCCAGTTGCTTTAGCACTTGAAGTCTCTAAGAGTACCAAATATAGCAATGTGGGGTTGTAAAACTTTTTTTAGAGGAAAGACTTGGTTTTTATATCCTCCAAGCCTTCAAAAATAGAATAAATCACCATAGTTTAGCCCCCTCAAGTAGCATAGTGGCCTTTTTTAAAACTTTTGATAAAAGATTACTGAAGTCAGTTTGGTCTTAGGCAATCTTTTTGATCTGATGCATTACGCAATTAGTGATAGGCTTGAAGATCAGCATCTATGCCATTATCTTCTCAAATTTTTTTAGGTCACCCTGTAGTCATATTTCCTTTCCTTCGCAAAGCTAAAATACTTTTTCCCATAGCTAGGGGTGCAATGGAAGAAAAGCTTCTTCTTCTTAACAAAATTTTAGTATAATATAATTCAACAACAAACAAATCAATAAATTAAACTATGTATCATACTTAATCGGAGCTCAATGAGAATTTGGATTCTCCTTCGGAATCTTCTTCGGGTTCTGCACTTGATGTAGTGTCCGATTCAAACAAGAATTTAGATTCTTCTTTAGATCCCTCAATATTGACCTCAACGTCTGAATAAATGTTAATATTTTCCTCATTTACTATCTGAAGTTCTCCTTGGGCATCAACTTCTTCTTCAGGTTCAGTTTCTATCTCGATTACATGGGTTTCAATTTCTTCCTCCTAAAATGGTTTTGGTTCATCCACTTTGGTGGAATCTTGAGCAACATACTCCACATCTACAATTTTTCTTGGTTTGATCTTTGAAACGAACCACCAATCTGATGATTTAGCTCTTACACTAGGATATGGACAGTAGCATACCTGAACTGCTTGTCCAACAAGGACAAAAAGTTAGTTAATTTTCTCTGCTGATTCACTTCAACGAGTTTGTATTTCTTATCAACCCTAGTACCAACTCTCGGAGTTGGATCGAACCAGTCACACTTGAATAAAATTATTTTTTTGTTTGCAATTCCAATGTATTTCAACTCAACAACCTCCTTAAGCTTACCATAATAATCGAGCTCATCCTCTCTGTAATGGGTTCCCTTTATGCACACACCGCTATTCATTGTCTTCCTCTATGAACTCAAATTCTCAACATGGAACTTATATCCATTGATTACATAACCAGCATAAGTTGATATACTTCTATTAGGACCTCTGGTGATATTTTGTATGAAGACATTCTCGACATTAGTAGTTTGTTGTGCCTAAATATATTGAAAATTAGTCTTTTATATAATAATGTTTGTAAGGTTGAATTAAAGAAATTCTAAGTTTAGATTTTATGATGTACTTACATAATGTTCGAACCATTGATGAAATTTGCTATTTAACTTCTTGCTAACTTCATCTTCAGAGATATATGGATCTACTCCCTTTAGCATCTCACAGTATATCCTATTAAACATGTTACATTGTTTAATGATGCACGTATAACTGAACATTTTGCCACATTATATGTCAACTAAATAGAACTTACTCAATGTAAGGTTTGACTTTATTGGTATTGAGAAGGAGATAAATTTGGCAGCTTGGTGTTCTTGGTTAGTTAAATATCTGGTTTTAGGTTTAATGGTGTTTCCTAATATCCGACCCAAAAATTTGAACACTGAAGGCAACAATGAATCATCATAACTCTCATCCAAGCCCCCATCATAATTGCGGGGTGAATTCAACTTCTAGTTTGGACATGATCATCAAAATAATGAGAACATAATGTTGATGCTTCCTCGACCAAGTACGCATTACTTATAGAGCCTTCCACTCTAGCTTTGTTACACACATTATTTTTCAACTTCCTAAGATACTTACAAATAAATAAAAAAGAACCATGATTCACTGTGATTATTTTAGTCTTTCAAATGATCAAATAGAAT
>CAOJBK013621738.1:0-16402 GCA_948294925.1 Codiaeum variegatum
CTCCCAAATTAGTGGAAGCTTTGATATGTGGGCAGGACTGGCTAAGGCCAGCAACTCAGCCATTGATTCTGGAGGAGTGTTTGGATGAACTGGAAGCAATTGAGAAAGGTGGAAGCTTCTGAAACATAAAATAGTTTTTCCTTATATTTTATTCCTTTTTCTTGTGCACTACTTCTAAGTGTTGTATTTTCATATAGAGTTTCCTAATGTTGGGTTGTCTGCCCTTGGAAGCAACTAATCTCTCTCTCTTTTGCAGCTATTTTATAATCTGATGGTTATTTTTCTTTCCTTTTCTCATTAATATTGTGATGTGTTGTTCATGCTTGCTTTACTTGTTGCCCCCCTGTACTAGCTTTTGCTTTTAGTCTGCCATTTGATTCATTTGAGGGATATGTGACAATTGGTAAGTATTTACAGCTTGTATTTGGACACCTTTATAGCTATGCAGAAAGCTAAGTATCCCTTCACTTCACTTATGCATATCATTATATATTCTGTTTTGTTCCATTTCAGTTGCATTGCATATTGGCTATGATGATGCTTCCACCTTATTCTGATTTTGAGGCTGTGGTAGGTATTTTTATATATGCCACCATCTCAATTAACTAATTGTTAATTGTGAATGATGCGGTATTAGTAATTAGGGAACCAATCTCAAATAGGTTGAACAAAATGAGAACCTGAGCCATATTTTTGTGTTAAATTGCATTAGGCTGTGATGAATGCTCCCACCTTTGTTCTGTAATGTGAGATTGATGAGGTATTTTTACTTATGCCACCAATTCCATTTATGTTGAACAAACTGAGAACCTAAGCCATATTTTTGTGTTGCATTGGGCTATGATGAATGCTTCCTCTCTGATCTAACATGGATTTTAAAATGCATATGTGTTCACTAACTGTGGCGGGGCATTTTTGAATTGAATAAATTTTGAGTTGCATCCCAGTTTTAATGAAATTTATGCTGCTGCCAAGTCTAGACGCTACTCCTCTTTTCGTAGGCCACATAATAGAAGTCCACCTTCCTCCCTAAGATAGAATGTCTTCAATTTATTGCAACTACTATAAAGAAATATGGCATATAAAGCCCTAAAAAGACTCAGTCTCAGTATCCAACTTCCTCTCAGACAAGTACTTCCACCTTTGTGGCTTCACCTACAGTTACGAAGACAACAACGGATATTTCAAATAGGGAGCACAAGAGCTCTTAGTAATCCAAAGTGATTAAGAAAAGACTAGAATAATAACGTCATCAGTCCTGGAGCCTATGATTATAAAGGAAAAGCCAACATTAATGCACTAAGCGATGATTCTATAGTGATTCAGTAATCAGATGCTCTTTCATTTTACACAGTGATAGTTATACGTTACAAATCGGAAGGGCAAGAAATTTCTTGCTTTAAGATAAGTTTCGTATGCTAGAAAAATTCTTGAATTTTATTCCTCCAGAGGGTAGCTTATTCCCTTACTGGCTTCTTTATCTGATTGCCTAAGAGAAGAGCCTGCTAGAGAGTCATTTCTTGAAAACCAAATTGTCTCTATAAGAGAGAGAACTCTCAACATAAATTGATTAGTAGGAATTGATTGAAACTTTAACTAGGCAACTCATGAACATACTCCATTTCGGCTTTCTTGGAAGAATAGGGATAATCGCCTGTTGTCTCTTTCCTAACCTACTCATCAAAAAATGCTCACAATCGTCTAACTGTTCCTTATCTTAAGCTTAGGGCCTCAATCCAATTTTAAGCATCCATATAATACATCTTATTTTATTCTGACTGTTCCACCCTCCTCTTCTGGTCTCAAATAGAGCCTTCCTCTAGGGGAAATTGAACTCAATATAAAAAGAGGAGGGTGATCCCATATCTATATTGGAGAAATCATGTTATAACTACTACAAACAAAGGTAGAAAAGATAGGAGCTACAAAAAGCTTACTTTCACGAATAAACCCGGTAAACTGCATTCGACACAGCTAAGAGATGTTGCCCTAGGGGTGTCATTTATAGATAACTTATTTCAGTGATAAGGGAATCTGCCTACTAATAACTAAGACCCTGGTAGGGACATCCATGCTCTTCTTTTTATAGAGAGTAATCTACATTCTTTGCTTAACCTAACCAGCCAGAAGGTTCCTTTACCGATAGCCTACCAGAGATCTCATGAATGTAATCTAATTTCTTTATCCCATTCCTTACCTTACGATATCCTCACTTACTAACAAGAGACTTAATATTAATAGCTCTAGGTACAGAGGCAGACTTTATCACCTTCTTAACTCAATTACATCAAGCTTCATTCATATTCTACCCCATTTGTGCTCCATGGGTCACTCACATCCATCCATTACTAGAATCTTAAAAATGAGAAGGCTATTTTTTTCTCTAACGGAGCATGTACATAACAATCATACATGGATTTGATAGTTGCCTATGATAGGAAAAAGAAAACTTGATCAGATAGTTCGTGCGGGGCATTTCCCACCTCACATTTGATCTTTCCCTTGTTATGTAAGTCAATCTAGAAGAGCATCATTGGATCGAAAGTTGACAAGCAAAACTTCCATTCTTATGTCTACATCATTTTTCTCTTTTTCGCATTGACTGAAAAAGAAAAAGGTTTTGAATGAGCATCCCATGTGACAACCATAGCTTAAACCTTCCTTCTCACAGTCAGTTATGTAACTCAGGTAATAAAGGTTCAAGTAAGTTTTTCAAAAGGTCTTTTTTTGGGTGGGTGATGGAAATAGTTCTTCTAGCATCATCATGGATTGACCAGAGACTGTGAGTAGTCATCATCTTTGCCTATAGTAGTCATCCAGTAGACACTTATCACAGTGGAATAGGAAATAGAGCATCTAGGACAACTTTTGTGTCACCAGCAAAGTTGTTTCAATCTCATTTTCTTTAACATTGATAGACTAGATTTATTAGTTTCCAATGAGCAAGCTAGCCAGTTTAAAAGTGTCTTTCCAATAGTAGGTAAGTTTTTCTAGTAGGCATCTTAGAAAAGTTAAGCATATCTAATGGCAAAGGGTCTTGTTTGGTATAGAATTAGAAAAAGAGCAGAGGGATCTAGTAGCAGGTCTTGTTAGATCTTAGTTGTAAGGTCATAAACCCATAGAGGGGTGGCTGGCTGAATAGTTTCTTAAATCCCGACCCGATAAGATAAGGGTGGTGGATGGGAATAGATAAGCAAGCATTCAATTACATTATTTCAGATGCCAAATAAGTTAGATCATCCACTAAATTAGCATAATAATAATTTGATGAATCATATATAGCATAGGTAGGCATTCTACCTAAGAACCAGAGTCTAGGGCCGCTCTTTCCCAATCCAAACCAGCAAAATAGGCCTTTCTGAGTAGGAAGGTAAGCAAAGCAAGTCTGGTGAGTGTGCCTGTTTAACTTTTTCAGATGTTGAATTTGAAGATAGAAAAAGATAAGTATCGATAAAAGTTGAATCCAAAGATACATCTGCACCCAAATCACCTAATGTCATCCGATGATGGCACTTGTTGCCGTTGATGGTCGTTGCAACAACACCGGTCATGCTTCAACATGGAATAAGTTCTAGTTTATATGAGTTAAAATTAGCAACACTTAGGCCTTCCATGGTGAAATAGCTACAGATTCTTATTAAATGTTTTTGAACTCTTATTCCTTCACTGGCTTCATAGCATGTAGTGGGCCTAGTATGCTTTTTCATGATTCAAAAGCTTGATTTAATTGCAAGTGAGAATGAGAGGAATGAAAGGCTAGAGTACTTTCCTTCAATAGATAGGTATGGTGTTGATCTATGAGAGATTGAAGAGAGGATCAAATACGAGAAGAGAAAATAGAAGAAAGAAAGAGTGACCAAGGCAATCATAGAAAGACTTATCCCAAGGAGAACAATCGGGCACTTCTCCTACAACTATCAGTGAACCCCCATTTGATAGTAGATTCCCATGCTGACCCAATACCAATACATAGAGGTAGTGCATATTGAGTGAAAGAAGATAAGGCAGGGCAGAGAAAGACTGATAGCTATTACCAGACCTACATGAAAGGTTTGTAAAGGAGGGTTCAGGGCTAATAACTAGGCTAAAAAGAAGAACTTAGCTAGTGGCCAAACTCATTACCAATGGCATGTCAAGGCTTTTGCAAGAACCATGGGTGACAGAGGTGATGTACCGAGAAACCACTAACTTCAACCCTATTAGCACTATTCAATATGAGCCTACCGTCAACAGATCTGATCGTCCCAATCTGGTTGCCGTCACTTAAAAATGATCCACAATCACTAATCTAATATCTAATGAATATGAATTTGCTATATTTTTTTCCTTTGCCTAGCTATCCATTACTAGAACTTTCAGTCCTAAGATGTTTGGTGTGCTAAGGTAACCAACTCATCTTTCCAAATAAAAGTGCCTGCCTAAGCTAACTTGAGAGCTGTTTTAAGAGAAACTAAGGAGAATCCATAGAGTTTGGAGCCTATATTACCTCCATTGCATTTGGTTAACAGAAGTCTTTATGCATTCAATTCTTTAGGCAAAGAAGAAAGTTATTGCTTATGATTGGAAGAAGCCCTAAAAATGAATACAAATAGATCTATTTAAAAAGAAAAGAACAAAGCATTCAGTTCAACATGTTCAAGACAGACTACTTATTAGTCGATCTAAATCAAGTGACTGTATCCGATTATGGATGACTGACCAAAGCATAGTGAAATTCTAATTTATGATTAAGGTACTAGTCCTTATCCTTATGCTGACATATGAGTGAATGCATGGGATAGAATGAATGGGAACTCTTGAGTTCCCACTAGCGAATCATCTTTTTTCCTATTTCGGGCATTGAAAGCTGAAATCAAAAGACATTAAGGCCTAAACAATGATGATCTTCTCTTAAAATAGCAAAAATAGTTGTTCCAATGTATACACAGTCAGTTAGGAATTTTTTAAACTAGCCACCCAGGCTAAGTTGTTCACCCTTTATCCTGGCCGTGTGATATATATTGGAAAAGGTTGGATGAGCATGAAGTTTCTTCTATAATATACCTGAAGTGCTGCTGTAGCATACTTGAAATATATAGCTACAAACAGCCATCCAGATGCTCGTCCTATTCTCCCACTTCCCCTTACAAAAAGATATGCACCAATAAATATGGAGTTCCTTTCTTAGAACTAATTTTTCTCAAAGAAGTAATAATGAATCATTTGAAAGCCCTAAAAGTAGTCCTGGAAAGCCTTTACATTTGTCCTAGGTTGCCTTATATGTCGATTCAGCTGAATGAATAGGTGCTTATGATAAAGTGAGTAAAGACAGTGAACAAGCCAGTCTCTTTTCGGTTAAGTTCTGTTCCATGGAACAATTACATCTTTAAAAAACCCTAAATTTAATTGATCCTTACCTTGGGTCATTAGTGGCATTGGTTTGAAAATTCATATCAGATCATCTGTCTAAGAGAAAGATTCTTTCACAATGCATTCAATTTCAATGAGAACATCGATAAATGGAGCAGTTACAGAATCTGATAGTCTAACAATGGAAACTCTCACAGAAAATACTAGCACGGCTAAGAGTTGAGCACTTACTGATGAAATTACAAACAAAGAATTTCTCTATTAAAAACTTTATCGAGTGGTGGCTTATCTCTAAGAGACCCCTTGTTTAGATCGAAGAAATCAAGCTCCATTGAACAAATCAACTTCCCCCTCAAGGGTCAATGGTTCAAGGAAAAGCCTATCTCAGTGATGTTCAGAAAAGGGAAAATGCGTAGTTCAAAAAGTAGTGTTCCCTGTATCTCTATCTTTTTACTTCGGTATCATTTGTGTTCGGTATCATTATCTTTTATGAATCAAAATATTAGTCTTGATGCATTGGGTATCTTCCTTCTTTATTTTTCTCTTCTTTTTTGTTTGTGTGTTTTTCATTTCCGAACTTGAGGTTTGTTTATCATAAGAAAGAAAAAGTGATCATATTCATTCTTCTTCTTCATTTAAAAAGTTAGAGAGAGTAGATCAAGAGAGGACCAATCTAAGGCTTGGTTCTGTTAGTGAAGCTGGTGTGTAGTGACTCATTTGGGCTCTGGTCGATGTATCTACTCCAGCTTTAATCTTAGTTTTCTCTTATGGGAAGGGTAGAGAAGGCAAACATGAACCACAAAAAGGTGATGGAAAATTTCCAATTATATCTAAATTCTTCTTTCTTTATATGGATAGAGGTTAGGTTCTCTTTGCCAACTATAACCGATGCCACAAAGGTTGAAAACAAGGATTCCTTCATGTCATTTGCTTAACTTAAGGTTAATCCTTTCGACTATCCTAGACTCGGGAGCTTTCAATGGTGCCTAGCCTTTCGAATGGAAGTCTGTCTGTCTTTACACACCTTATGACTCGAGTGTCCCAAAAGAGATTAGATCCCCCAAGAAAAGTTTTCAATCCTACTCTGGCTCTGGGGGTTATCATAGATCACTAGGAGAGAGAAGAATGTATTAGTTGTTATCTCTTCTTGCCTAGTAGCAGCAGCGCTAGGCTGTTTTCTCTTTGTAGTTCGGAGAGCTAGATGGCGTAAGGGGTCTTTCTTTACTATATCAGGGATAGATTGAAAAAGGGAGCAACTCGTAGAGGTTTTTCAAAAAATTAGGTTTATCCTAGAATAGGCTCTTAGCCAGCTTAAGAATTCACTCTTTGTTAAGATGAAACAATTGGATGGGGATGAAAGTCTTAGTGTGAGTGTAGTAGCCAAAACTAATTTTAGAGATAGATAGAAAAAAATTCTATATTCTTTTTATCCTGGGGATCTCCTTCATAAAGAATAACCCTTAGTAAGGTCAGGATTCCCTTTCCTCTCTCTAGAGTAAGTAAGAAGTAATGAATATAATTAGTATCCACTAGAGATCGAGAGTTTCTGCCCTTCCATTGGGAATTATTCCTCTTGGAATGAGATTTAGCAATCATATTTTTTCCCGCCGCCGGTGGTGGATGAGACTCATACATAACATACATAAGGGAATCGAGGATTTGAAACCCTTTAAGTGCTGGTGCAAATGATTGGACCTTTATCCATAGGTGGTCATGATCTATCATCCCCTAGATAGCCAAAGTATAATAGAGTACGCTAAGGGAAGAACTGCTAGTATATATATAAATATATAAAAGATAAAAGGCTAAAGGAAAAAAATCATGATGCTTCGGTGGCGCTTCTAGAGAGAGCGTTGAGTCGATGAGAATCGAAGCCCGTGACTCTCTTAAAAATTTTGGTTTAAACCAAAACTACTATCCCATGATAGATCCTATTATTGGGCCAATAACTTGTATGTTATCGGGCATTGACCACAGAGACCAAGCCAAATTAAAGAAAATCATAATGTCTTAGAGCATGTCATAAATCAATGTTCAACTGTATAAGCAAAAAGAGGGGCTTCCCAAAGACCTTATCCAGTACTAAAAATAAAATACTCGTGACCATGCAATACTAAAAAACGATGCTTAATCACTTGAGCCCTTTTACATCAAAGGAAGCTATAGGCAGACTTACACTTTGTTAGCACTCTAGGTCATATGTCAAGGGCTGCTAAGGGATAAGGTAAAGGATGAGGTCAAGCTAGGGCAAAAGGATAAGGTGATAGAAAGCAAATATGGATAGTTGATTATAGAGCTTATAAGTAAGTCAGCAAGGCCAATATAATCATGTGATTAGTGATGAAGATGGTTCAGAAGTACTTGAACCTCACATATTTGAAAAAACTGGCCCTCGAGAGAATCCAATCGGTCTGCATCTGCATTTAGCATTGCCTTCATGGATGTTTATATGACCCACGTCCCTACTAGAGTATAGTTATAATACCATAGAACTGGTTGAGATGGTGTAATCTCATGACCAAGGATCGATGCAATTGAGAGAGAATATCGATGCAATTAAGAGAGACTAAAAGGAGAGAGACAAGAAAGAAAGGAAGCAGGAAAACATATGAGAGATGAAAAAGGAATGCTAGGAAGCAAGGAAAAACCACCAGGAGAGGTGAAAAAGCTCTCAAATGAATGTGAGAGTTAAGCTCGAGTGAAGGCGAGAGGGTCGATTGAGATCTCGAGCATCAAATGCTCAATTCCATTTTCGAATCTTTGACTCTCGAGAAGAGAAAACAACTGAAATAGAGTTTAGAGTTCATAGTTGGAACAGCATAGTCCTATTTCCTAGTCTTAATAGTCAGTAAATCCACTCCCTTGGGATAGGTTTGAAGATACATTGCTGCTTGCTTACTAATAGGGCAAGAACGATATAAGAGAATAAAGAGAAAATGACATTACACTCACATATAAGCCCTGAACCAGGGGTTTTTTGTCAACATAGATTTTTTTAATGATTGACATTTCACTTACAGGTAAATCCTGATAGGGCTCAACCAATAGAGAGGAGAGGAATGAACTTTCTCTATCAAGAGATAGTCCAAGCCATGAAGTTATCGAATGAAGTGAGAGGCTCGATGTAATTGAGAAATGCTTTCTTTTAGGAAAGAAGGATCCCATCCCAAGCACTAGACTAATGCAAACATTCTTATGGAGAATTCAGTAAATCAAGAAAATAGCTTGAGTTTAGTGACAAAGGGTACTAATCATTCTTTCTCATTTCCTTCCTCAAGGGAATTAAGCTTTTTGTAGCTTTTTCACGGTATACATTTAGACCAACAGCATGGAAAATTAGACATTATCGAAGTGGGAAGGAATTTCTTTCTTTAACATGAGTTATATTCTAAAACTATAATCATCAATCAATTTTATGAAAAAGTTATACTTACGAAACTCTTATTTCTTTAGGAAATTGGTAACATCACTTCACTTAAAGAAAGGGAAGAGAAATAAATGCCTTCATGACCCAGTAATCAAACTCATGCGTATCGATCCTTTTGCTCTCACTCTCACTTACTTGACTGAAAGGAGAGGATCGATGTAATTGACGAGTGATAACAAGAGTTATAAAGTGAATCAACCGATAGGTAGAGGAGAGGGAGTAAGAGGTTTGAAAGCGTGCTTATAGCTAACGAGCTAGAGAAGGAAAAAAAAAGATTAATAAAAGTAGAAACCATGAAGGTTGAGTATACTCACTTATAGTTATTACACAACTTCCTATCCTCATTCCTTTGGAACTATGTTTTACAGTGAGCAGACATAGAAAGACGTCATAATACCCAATTGCATACTAGAGTACATGGGAAGGAAGACTTGAGCAGAGTCAGAGGTATTGCAGGTTGCCGTGGAGCCACATACAGTGCCTCCCAGAGTCAGTGAACCACCGGTTATCAAAGAGGATCAGATCCGGGGTCCATCATCCTCTTAAAAAGAGATTAGACACTAGCCTAGCCCAATAAGGGATTTCTTTCTTGGGTTTGAGTTTGCTATAGAATATATCTTTGTAATCTTCCTTCATTCAACTTAGGAGTAGTAAGAGTGTGTAGTCTTCACACTATCCGCTTATGCATAGTAGTGAGGGATCAGAACCTATTGGACTTAGCCTCTCAATTCACAAGTCTAATTCTGATATTAGTCATAAATAAAGGCAGTTAGGAAGCAAGTCAAGTAAGATATGTTCAAGAATAGACCATAACGGGCTTGGCTTGGTATAGATCCATATCTCATCTAGGTTTTTAACAAAAATAGGAATTAGGCATGGAAAAGCTTGATCAATGTGCTCCTATCCCGGGGATTAAAATGTGGAGGTACTTTTCCCATCACCTATTAGCTCTAGCTCTGTCCGCTAGGATTTTCCTCACTGCACGCTTTATATATCTCTCATTATCATTTACTATCGGAGCTACAACTATGTGCATCACGTCAAGACTCTAATGGTTAGGCTCTATTCTATATATGTGAATGTCAAATTATGAAGGTAGGTATAATCCAAGCCATGCTAAGAAAGCAGTCACCAATGATCGAAGATCAAAATATCTGATTAGAGGTTGCGCCAAACATGCAAAGAAGGGGCCTAAGCCAATTTGATGGGAAAGTTAGTGTATAATGAGGCAAACTAACAAACGGCTCCTAGACCAAGTAGAGGATAACTCAAGTTGTTAAGATAGCATAATAGAGAACAATTCGCCTAAATGGAACCAATCTATCCACGGTTCGTTCAATACAATATAGGTATAGGCTAACTAAAGCAACTAAATCAAAGATCCCTTGTCCACTTATCAGGTAAAAAGCGAGCATGCACCATCAATATTCATAATAATGAGTGAAGTAAATTGCTAAACAAGAAATGAAAATAGAAGCATGTTGGACAACTAATTTCCCCTAGAGCTCACTGGAGGTGCTCCGGGATGGGCTTTTTTAGGGAGTGGTCGGAGCCTCGGCAAGACGTCTTCCGATTAAAATGTAGCAGTTTGAATATGTAGGATGTGTACCTATTAGAGAAATCCTGGCACAAATGAGAGATTCACTTGCTTAGATTAGAGAGTTCTATAAAGAGTTAGAATTGAGAGGATTAGGTCTTTGACCTAGGGTAGGGAGGGCATTTCTCAGCTAGTCAAGGGCTAATGAATGACGGCTATAGGGTTAGCCATAATTAGCTAGGCTTGGTCATAAGGAAAGAAAATAGGAAAGCAACCATTTCCCATTATCATTATACATTATAGGGAGGTTTCTCCACCAAACACTTCATGGGAATAAGAGTAATAATGGGAATTGACAGAAAAGGGAATTCATAAAAGGTAACTTTTGTTAGAGCCTTTACAAAGGGGCATCAACCAAGGTATGCTTGTTGGAATAAAAAATAGTACTTCAATTTTCTAGCCCCTTTAGTCTAGCTCGAAGCTCAGATAGATGAAAGAACTACGCTTGATAGTTTAAGTATATGCGCCCGACGAATATAACTAATTATGTGACAGCTTATAAAGCTCTATGCTCTATAATAGTGTACATTTAAAGACCCCTTTTGGAATTTATATATACTCTATTGGAAGCCATACTTTTTCTATCTGTGTAGTTCAGAGAGGGGAGCTACTTGCAGTTCAATACCTATTAGTGAGCTAGGAAAAGTCGAAATGAAAAATGAGGCTAATAAAGTTTTAACTTTATGGCATAGAAAAGATCTTGTGCTCTTATTTTGTCCTATACGGTGACTTCCACCGCTAACTAAGGAAGGAGTACTCTAGAAGCAGAGTCCTTAGCGGAATGGGCAGTTCACGTATAGTTACAAGTCATGTAGGAAAAGCAAAAATCCATTAAAGTGAAGGCACTTCAGCTTCTATAGCTACAACTATAGTGAGAACCAATTCTTTGGAAGCCGCTCTTCCAACAAAAAGGCTTGACTCTTTCATAGGTCGAGTCGAGATGATTGGAACTCAACCTTTACTGGTCACTCAAGCTTAACTTCATCTACCTTAATAATGTCGTAGTGAAAAAGGAAAATATTAAGTGCATGGAATATAGATAGATGGCATTGCACCAAGAGTATTGAAAAGGGAAAAATATATCAATGTAGCCTCTCATTTGACTTTTGGTGGTAAATCTCAACAATATTACATATTTCCTCAATTGTTGGCTAATTTCTACTTTGAGCCATGAATCTCCTAAATGTCAAGAAAATGTGATTTTATAACTTTTGAGCATGATGTAGCTATATATTATATTAAGCCCATCCATTTGATTTGACATCCTATTCTCTAATGAATGAGAACTAGCATATTATTTCACACTAGTCTTTTTGGCCTTATATCTCCTTCTTTCAATAAGAAGCATGGCAAATTAGTAAGTGTAAGTTATAGATGACACTTTTATTAAGGATATAAAGAAGGGTCAGACTTGATAGAGGAAAATAACTAATGTGTCAAGCCCATCATAACTTGAAAAAAGAAAGAGCCTTATCAAACAGACCTAAAATTGGCCTGAAGAACTACATATGGTCTGAGACTAACTTCCTTATTAAAAGGGGAGACAGGTTATGTAGCGGTATTATTAAGCTTGAGATTCCCAAAAGACTGATGAGCCTTTGAAGCAAAGAAGAGAAATGAAAGTTGCTCTTAGAAAGGTAACTGAATGCGTATCCGGTGTTCAAGTTATAAGGGTAACTGCTTTTGTAGCCGCTCTTGGGAATGAGTCCTTTCCTAGCTTTAATACGCGATGAGCAGGTTTTTTTTTAAGAGAAGGGATAATAGTTATTCTTCTAGGATACACAACTACCTATAGTAAGTAGGGTTTTTTTTTATCTTTACCTTCTCATTTGACAAAATAGCATAAATAAAGTCCTCTACCTATAACTTCTAGCAGGAGGTGAACAAAGGGAATTAAAGGTTAGCGACCGGGTTGGAATTGGTTTAGAAGGGCTTAGGGTCCTATTATCAGGTGATAGGATCCAATCAAATTAGCTAAATTCCACGAAGGTTAAGCATCCCTTCGTGGTTGGCGAAGTAGTTAAACCCAGAAGGTTTGGTTCTTCCAAGGTGTCTTATTATGCTCATGTTTTGTATGAAATTTTACTTTCATTTACATTTGGGTATATTTTATAGAAATTTAGGAAATGAGGAGTAATTTAAATTAATAAACAAAGTTCCTAAATGAATTAAAGGCAAGGTGAAGAAAAGTGGAAAAAACATTCAACTGTACGGGCTAGGAACGAGCCATGCATTTCAGGCCTTCAAGCCTTGCTGATCTCTGTGTAAAGTTACACTTGGAATCCAAAAATTATAACTACTGCATGGGCAATGCGGATGAAGTCTTGGGTTGTGTGTACCCCGTGCGAGTCTCTAGATGGAAGTGCTTATTCAAGTTCAAAATGCATAGGGTGGAATAAGGAAGCCCATAGGCCATGCACGTACTGATTTAGGTTGTGCGTTTGAAGTTTTTCAGCGAGATAGTTGGTTTCTAAGTTAAATTTTGAATTGTAATTCTAGTCAAATTGGTATTGAGATTTTAAACTTCAAAATGACTTGTTTCTCTATTTAAATAAGCTTATTGAAGGATCAAAGACACACAACACTACACCAATAACAAACATCCTTACCATCAATCATCATCAAAATTGAGAGAATTAGTTTAATTTCATTATGTTTTAGTTTTTCTTCATTGTTTTCTTAGTTCTTCATTAATTTAGTTCTTGTTAAAGATTGAAGTTGAACTTCTCTAAGGAGATTGAGATTTTTCTACTATTAATTGAGGTTTATTATTAACTTTAATTGCTTTAATTTTGAGTTTTCTTTGCATTAAAGGTATTAAATATGATTTCTCTTAGAATTATTGTTAGTTTATTGAGTTCTAAATCAGTCATGAACTAAAATCATTTTTGTCTAAAGATTGAAGTATGAAATAGTCTTGATATGATTAATTTTTGTTGAGTTTATTATTAGGTTTAGCTTTTGCTTGATTAAATTAATGATTATAAACAAATTGCTTGATCACCAATTTGTTTAATTAGGGTTTGGACAAAAGTCTAAACCTGGAACTATTCAATTAAGATTCTAAATGAATTAGGTTCATAAGTTTTATTCTTAAATCCTTTTATTGATGCATTTGTTTCACTAGATTACATCAATGAATACAATAGCTAGACTAAGGTAAGCTCCAGGTGAATGATTGTATTGAACATTGGATCGTTAAACCTAAGTAATAAAATTAATAGTTTAAAATCATAAAGGATATACTATGAATTGTCAATTTCTCTCGACAATGTTCATATCATTGCCTATGCATACTCATTGTTTGTTTGCTTTTAATTTAATTGCTTATTTACTTTTAAATCAAAATCTTCTTTTACTTTTAATGCACTTTAAGAAACAAATTAATAAAGCTTAACAAACCATAATAATCGATCCTTAGGAGTACAATGTTGGGTTCTCATCCTATGCTATAGTAGCCGTATACTTGAGGTCACTATTTGTTAATATATTTTGAGGCGAATGAGTTTTGGTGCCGTTACCGGGGAGTCTCTTTTAAATAAAACTGAAATATGCCGAGCATTATTACTTTGTTTTTTTCTTTAATTTTTAGTTTACTGATTTTATTTTATTTTATTTTTTGAATTTTATGAAAGGGAGAAGATCTCTTGAAGGTGAACTTGTCCCTTTTGTTGATAATGTGCATAGGATAGGATTGGAAACCAGAGACAATACGAAGGACCCACCAGTAATTGAGGATCCACTTGTAGATCTGCAAATCCAAGAAAATGGGAACCGAGTTGATCTACCTAGAATTATGGCTGAGGAGAGGAGACTAATGAAAGAGTTTGCTAAGTCAGTAATTGATACAACAACTTTTTATATCTGCCTGGATATGGCAACAAGGAATTATGAGCTGAAATCTATTTACTATAATATGTTGCCATCGTTTCATGGTATGGCTAATGAGGACCCTCTAAATTTTAAAAGGGATTTTTATTCAGTAATTTAGACCATTCCTCTTTAAGGTCTGAGTGAGGATCAATTGAGAATGAGGTATTTGCTTTATACTTTGAAAGATGTTGCTATGGCATGGTTGCTGACTTTACCTTCTGATTCTTTATCTACGTAGGAAGAGGTATATACAAAATTCATGTAGAAATTTTACTCCGACCCAAAGACAGCAAACTTACGTACAAAGATTGCAACTTTTACTCAAATGGAGGGAGAGTCCTATGAGGTATGGGAACATTTTAAGATGTTGCAAATTCAGTGCCCACATCATCACTATCCTTTACAATTACTAAATTAGTTTTTCTATGATGGATTAACTTATCATAACCAATGGATAGTTGATAACACAACCAGAGGTTCCATGAGTGAGGTTATCCCTGATGAGGCATATAGATTATTTGAAACACTTGGAACAAATTCCTAGCAAAAGAGTGTGAGAGAAAGGTGAGCTACTGTACATGAGATTTCACATGGTAAAGATATGATTTCACAAATTACTGAATTAACTCGCCAAGTTGAGATGCTGAAAAGGCAAGGTAATACACAAGTTCATGTTCAAGAAATTTGTGAGGTTTGTGGATTACAAAGACATGAGGCTAGTGTTTATCCTTTCAATTTTGATTCTATTCCTAATGAGCTTGAATAAGCTCAAGTATTTAATGGACTCTAGCCAAGGACTCAAAATAATCCTTATTAAAATACATATAATCCCGGTTGGAGAAATCATCCTAATTATGGGTGGAGAAATAATAATGCTTAATTGCCTCAAGTCTTGCAAAGAAGGCCTTATTAAGGAGGAAATTTAGGATCTCAACAACCTAGAAAATTGAGTTTAGAGGAAACCTTGAACAAATTTATTGAAGTAAGTTCTCAAAACCAAGAAACAAATAATCGAATGTTTGATTCTATGGAAACTTCAATGAGGAAAGTTGAGACCCAAATGGGTCAAATTGCCACACAAATGCATAATAAGCAACAAGGGAAGCTTCTAACTCAACCAGAATAAGCTAAGGCAATCATAGTCCTTAGAAGTGGTAAGGTTGTTGATAATAAGATTGGGGAGGAGGAGCTTGATCAAGAGCATACCGAGGTTCTCAAGGAAAAAGAATAAGTTAAGGACAACCTAATTCCCCCACAACTTCACAAGGTGGCAGATCCTTATCGGCCACCTATTCCCTTTCCTGAAAGGCTCAAAGGAGGAAAGAATGACAAAATTTTAAGGATATTTTCAAGATGTTGTCAAAGGTAAGTATAAATCTTCCCTTACTTGAGGTTGTTTAGAAAATTTTAGATTATCCAAAATTTTTCAAAGAACTTAATTCTAAAAAGCGTAATATGGAATTAGAGGAAAAGGTAATTGTTTTGAAGGTAACAAGTGTTGTGTTGAAACATAATTTACCTCTGAAAACTAAAGATCTTGGATGTTTTATGATTGATATTAAAATGGGTAATGGAGAAGAGGCAAGAGGTATGCTTGATCTAGGTGCTAGTATAAATTTAATGCCTTATGCTTTATTTTTCCAATTAAACTTGGGTGAGCTAAAACCCACAAACATGTGCTTGTAACTAGCCGATAGAACATTAAGATTCTCTAAGGGAATTATTGAAGATGTGCTAGTGCAAGTTAAAGGTTTAATTGTGCCTGTTGATTTTGTTGTGCTTGAGATGGCTGATGGGTTGACTAATAGGTCGGAATTGCATATTTTATTGGGTAAACCTTTTTAGCAGCCACTAACACTATCATTAATGTTAAACATGGGAAATTAACTATATCTTCTTTGGGGTGCACTGTTGTGTTTTCCATATTTAACAATTTCACACATTATGACACAATTCACATGGAAAATTCACCCCTTGATGAGTGTTGCTTTATTAATTGTGTTGATAATGTTGTAAATGATATTATTGAGCAACATGTTTTTTATGATGAGCATGAATCCACACTTACAATTGATAAAGGAATAAAGCCCATTGTTACTGAAATTGTAGGCTATCTTGATAATTTGAATAAAGATGAAATTGTTGATGATGGCATG
>CAOJBK013622529.1:0-13001 GCA_948294925.1 Codiaeum variegatum
GAACTTACGTGAAATCAGTTTTCCGCAAGTTCTCTCCCTAACCTCCCGATCTCTCCCTCAAAGTTCTTAGATCGTGAAATTGCACTTTAGGATTTTATATTCTATTGACGGCCTAGTATACTCGATCCATCGCTTCCGCTCATGGGAATCCGTGCATCAATACTCGATGTATTTTATGTTTATTCCCGCTTTATTTATTTCGTATATATGTTGTATGAATTCCTTCATGAGTAAATTAGATGTTAATAATTCACCTTGAGAGACGGCTTTACTAAATTTAGGAAATTAGGTCTTGAATTTCATCACAAGTTATCGAATCATGAAAAGTATACATGATCATAGATAGTTAATTGATGAACCCTAGATCCTAAGTTTTCAATATCATTGATTTATAATTTGTTTGTAATTTATTTTGAGTTTTAAACCATCTTTCAGTTTTATTAGTCTAAATAATAGTAGAATTTAATTAATTGGTACTTTATACCCCTTCCTCGTGGGATCAACACTCTACTTCACTATTATATTACTTGTTAACGATCTACGCACCTACAATAATTGCTCAACAAGTTTTTGGTGTCATTGCCGGGAAAGGCGATAGTATTTATATCAACTGATTTGATAAAATCTATTACTTCAGACAAGTTTTCTTTTCTATTTTTCTTTCTTAATTTATTTGCATTAAATTTATTTCTTAAGCTTCTTCTTTTTTTTTTTTTTGTAGAGGACTTTGACTAATGGACTGCTATAATCCTTCATGGGCATCAGTAGAAACTTATCTGGTTGACTTTTCAGCACAACAAAGGTATTCAAAATTTTCTCCATACTCCTCTTTTGAATAATTATGATTATTGGGAGAACTCTTGTTCTGAAAATTCCTAACCTATAAGTTTTTGTGATCAAATTCCATCCCAGCCACTATCTTATCAACAATGTGATATTTAACTAGCTTTAGAAAGATATTTTGGTATGCGATGTGATAGGATAAGTGAACCTAAGGATAAAAATTTGTCTATACAGGATTTAATGGATAGATTCGTGGCTAAATAGGGGGTTCAATATGAACAAAATCAATTTTTAGAAACTTCTCAAATTAGTGATGATAGTATCCTTAGGGATAGTGAAGTAGTTGAGGAACCCCAACAAAGAGTTACTAAAAGAGGAATAAATACACATACCCCAAACTCCTTTAATTGAAACACAACCCATAATTGAGCTTACACTATTATCACCCTTCTCTAAGTGTTTATTTGTTGGAGAGGTTAGTATTTGGCTAGTACTTATCTCTTCAAAATGTTGTTCAGAGAGGGAAATTAGTTATGTAGAGTTTATGGAGAAAAATGTATGTGAATTTGGGTGGAGTATCTCAAACTTGCAAAAGATTGATGCAGATAAAGTGCCTGATTTGTTGGATTCTAAAATTAAAGAATTAAAAAGTCCATGGGTGGAAGTATTTAGAATAGGAATTGTATTGGACCGGCTGAAATTTAAAAATCACGAGGAGACAAAAGCATTTCAATTGAGGTTTGCAAACAAAAGAAAAGTTTATAAGGGAAATCTTTGTAAACTTTCCTTCTTATTAACTTATGGAGGCAAACAACATGATGAAAACTCAAAGTACATGGATGAAGAAGGATAATATTAACATCTAGCTAAACGATGTTAAAGAAACGCTTATTGGGAGGCAACCCAAGTATTTTTAGTGTGTTTTATTTTAATTTGATGTGTTTAGTTTGTTATTTTTGTTATTTTAATAGATTTTGTTAAGTTCCTTTTTACGCTTTAGAATTTTTGTTTTTAGTGTGAAATAAGTGAAGGAAAAAGCTAAAAATTAAGAGAAAAGTTGATTGCTTAGAATGGGCATCGAATGTCAATTGAAGGCATAACTCGACAAAAAGAGCCAATCCAGCATCCCATGACGCAACACCAGGATTTACAGTGCCACGCTATAACTCCCAGGCCATCCCAGCTTTTTGTAGCACACCAAACTTACGGCGCCTCGCTAGAAGCAATTTGCAAGCCATGCCACACCAGGTCATCACGGCGCCTCGCAGTAATTTACGGCGTCATGCAGTAGGCCCAGTAGTAAGGCCAACCAGCTTCTCATGCCACGAAATTTTCTTTTCCTATTTCCACTAAAGTAATAAAAATTCAAAGAACCCTAAGCCTTTGATTGTTTTTTTTACAAGTATATTGTTAGTTCTTCACATTCGGATACAAATAAGTAAGTACCTTTCTCTCTTGTTTTTACTTTTATTTTTAGTTATGTTCTTGTCATTTGCATATTGCATGTCCACATTGGGGACAATGTGGTGTTTAAGTGTGGGAAAGGGTTATGTTCTTATGAGTTTTATTTTCTTTTATTGTTTAAAAAAAATTAAAAAAAAAATCAAAATTTCAAAAAAAAATTGCATTGCTTTTGATTGTCCTTAAATGAAGATGCTTGACTAGCTTGAAATTTTGAATTTTTTTTAAAATTTTCTTTGAAGTCTAGTGTGGCTAATGATAGTAAAAGATTGTGTTTGACCTTGATTATGCTAGATAACTATGGCATTGATACGTTTTGGTCTTGATCATCGTACTGAAACTAAGCTTTGACTGCTTATTGCTTGAATTATCTATAGTAGTTTATATATGCTGACTTAGAGAGGGCTTATTCAACATTGCTATTATTGTGTAATCATGGCCACCTTAGAACATGGTAGTTAAATTTGTCGAGGCAAAATTTTTATTCCACATAAAAAGAGAAGAAATGATTAAGGCATTTCTTTATTTAACCAAATCCATATACCCACCCAATTTATTAAAATTTCCATTTGTTTAACCCTTTGAGTCAAAGAAGTGCATTATTATGCATGGTTTTCAGCTTGCGTTTTTAAAATTTGTTTAACTTTACATTTACCCACATATGTTATGAGATTGTTTTGATGAGTGAGCTTATTGTGACGCTGTTTTTGTAGGTGCTAAAGGATAGTTTTAGTTTTTGAACTATTTGAGCTTGGTTTTTACTTCAATTAAGGTTCAAAGCTAAGTGTGGGGGAAAAGAAAGTTATCACGTACTTAATGTAAATTGCATAAAAATAGAAACAGAAAAAATATAGAAATTTTTTTTTAAAAAAAAGAGGAAAAATTAAGGGGAGATACTAAATATTGATTAACTTAAAATGTAAAATTGTTAATTCCCCAAAATTTTGTAAATCCTTTTGCACATTGCTCATGTTGATTTGTCGCTTAAATTTAGTTCACTTTTCTAATTGTCTCATATTTTGTTTGTTATAGCCTTTTTCGTTGTTAGCGAATACCCTTTTTAGGCCTCATTGCATCCTATGTAAAGACCTTTTGATCTTTTTTACTTTTGTGGACTCTATTAGTGGAGATGAGTTTGGTTAGTATACATATGAGGTGGATGAACTTATTCTTAAATTTAGATTTTAGAGTTTCTATTTAATGGCAATGAATGTATATACCTATCATGAAGTGCAATAAACTTTCTATATGATAATTTTTGCAATAAGTTACCAAATACTTAGTGAATTTGTGATGATCTTGGGCATATTTGTGTTGAATGCTTGATTATTTAGTTATACTCTTTTCCAAACATTAATCTTGTGAGGTACACACTCTCTTTTATATTAAAATGTTTTAAGTCAAGCTATCTAAGTTATTTGGTTGAGTATTGCTTTGCTTAGGGACAAGCAAAGGTTTAGCGTGGAGGAATTTATTGATAGCTATAATTCATACATTTATTATATTTAATCATGCATTTGTTTATTAGTTTTAGTTTATTTTCCATGCATTTAGTCAAGTTTAGAGTTGTTTTTATGATTTTTGTTATTTTCGTTGCATGAGAAAGGTATTTGCTATGTTTATAGGTACTTAAAGATTTAAATTAATTCAAATGGTGAAGTTAAGAATGAGTCGGTGCAAGAAAAGCAAGTTTGGAAAGCATTTTAACAAGTGGAAAGTAATATTTGGTCATTACAACTCGTATGGAGTCACGAAGACTCACATTAGAGAGTATACTGAACAATCTGGAATTACGAAGCCTCTTCGTAAATCATGGAGCCAAGCACTAGAGCATCAGGTCATTACAGCGTCTCTCAGTAATTTACGGCGCCTCTCTGTAAACTCCTGGCGTCCAGAAGTATATCACAGTGCCCAACATTGTTTCCTTTCGACTTGTTACGGGTTTTTAAGTTACAAAAGCCTATTTTTTTTCTATTCTAAGTAGGAAACTAACCCTAGGACTTGAGAAAAAAATATATATAAGACTTATGAAAACTTAATTTAAGAGAATTAGAGAGGATTGAAGGAACTCAATTAGAATCCCCTTTTGGGGGAATTTAAACTTTATTTCCATCTTTGCTTTTGGAATTCAATCAAGAACTAAAGTTTTCAATTAAATATTCAGAGTTTGATTTCCTCTTCTTCTTTAGTTTAGTTTTTATTTATTTTATCATGATTATTGTTAGATTTATTATTGCTTTTCTTTTTATTACCATGAGTAACTATGTTCTTAATCTAGGATTTGGGATGTAGTTGATTTAGCTTATTTATGTTTATTGTTACTTGATTGATTTATTATTTTTACAATGAAATTGCATAAATTGGTTTAGGACTTAATGCTAGATTTACTTAATTACTAAATTCTTGATTTAAGAAATTAAGTTTATAAGCGAGAGCTGTGATTCGATTTCAGAACTTTGAATCAATTGACATAGAGAACGTGTTACTTAGAAATAAGGACACTCTTATGAGATGTTCACCACTAATTTCACAAGGCTTAATGAATTCAATTTATTTGTTTATCCAAATATCGCGATAGTAGAATTAGAAGTAAATTGGATGTTAGTAATTCACCTTGAGAGATGACTTTACTAAATTTAGGAAAAAATGTCTTGAATTTCACCGTAAGTTAATGAATCATGAAAATTATACAATGATCATAGATAGTTAATTGATGAATCCTAGATCTTAGGTTTTCAATATCATTGATTTATAATTTCCTTGTAATTTATTTTTAGTTTTAAACCATTTTTTAATTTTATTAGTCTAAATAATAGTAGAATTAAATCAATTGGTACTTTATACCCCTTTCTAATGGGATTGAAACTCTACTTCATTACTATATTATTTATTAACGATCTATGCACTTAGAGTAATTGCACAATAAGTGTGTACACTGATTCCTGAGAGGCATGCCTTTTATAAATAGAAAATCAAACAACTTAATAAATTTTGATTAAAGTTTAATTGCCTAATACAATTTGATTTAGTTTGATTTTGCGGTTGAAATCAAATAATAAAAACCCTACTCTGAATTCCACAAAATTCTATCTAACAAAATTTTTAAAAAGAAAAAGGATTTACTATAGATAATAGTAGAGAAAATGCCATCAGAAGTGGAAAAATGTACCAAACAATTAGGGTGAGCATTTGATTGGTTCAGTTTAAAATTAATTCGGTTCAATTTTAAATTAAAAAAATGAAATTTTTTTATACTAATTTTTTTAATATAATTATAAAATCTTAATAAAAATTATAGATTAACACATTAAATAGAAATGTAATATAAATATTAATAATTTATATTAATAATTTTTAAAAATTTATAAATAATATTAATTTTATTATATAATAATAAAACTTTGGTTTGGTTCGATTTGACTAGAAATTTTTTTTCTCAAACCGAATCGAATCAAAATAATTTTGATTTTCAAAAACTAAAACCGAATCGAACCGAATTGCCAACAATTGAAGTGGAAAAAAAATTTAAAAAGGAAAAAGTGGAAATGATTCTAGAATAATCTATGTTTTTTTTTTTTGCCAATATAGAATAGAATAATCTATGTTGGCAGCATAGATTGGAGTCTATTTAATTATATCCATTAAAGCACAAACAAATTCCTTGAGAGGATCACCTTTTTTTGGGTGAATATGCGTGATGCCTTTTTTGTATTGTGAGTTTTCTAACAAAAAAAATTAGTTGAAGGCAAAAGGCAATTGAAGATAAAAGAGAGGGAGAGGAATAAGAGAATCTTCTTTGTTTTGCATCATAGGGTACAAACTTGTCATCGGTTTCGTGGCTTCAGTAGTCCATTATTATGAGAAGATGCCCAATTCATATGAAGGTGATCATGTAAAACTCTTGCTTCTGCTATATTCATTTGCAGTTCTTTTGGTTCCTCTCAAAGGCAGAATATTTCCTCTCAAAGGCAGAATATTCTCTATCATTTTTACACTTATTCAAAAAGATAATAATAATATACCGTATCTAATAAATTTGCGTAATCATTTTCTTATATTTGGCATATTTAAATCAATTTGAAATTGTGATAAAATTTTACTAGTCATGTTACAAGGTGTTTTTTACTGTTATTTTATTTTAAAACAAAATAAATATACTTTGTTATGAAAAAAATATATTGTGTGAAATTTTAATTTTTCAATTGTATTTTTTCTTAAATTAAATTATTTTTTTACAAATTTTCTTTTATATTTAAACAAGCTTCAAGTATACGAAAATATATTTTAATAAACAATATTAAAAAGATAAAAATATTATTATACGTTTAGACACTGTTATTATAATATCTTCCTTAACAATGAGGCATAATAAAAGGTGGACTGGAGTAAAAGGGCTGTAACCCTTAGGCCTAGGATTTTAAGGTTACAATCATGGGTGAGAGGTTTTGATCTTGAAGCACAAAAAATGATGACGACTCAAGTGTGGGTTCGTCTTCACAAATTCTTGTGGGAATTTTGGCATCATAAGCATCTAACGGAAATTGGGAGGGGGTTGAGTGTTCCTCTACGGACTGATGCTAAAATTTTAGATAGAAAAGTTGGGCATTATGCCAGAATTTTGATAGATATTGATTTGTCCAGTAAACTTCACATAACGCTTCATGTGAAAACATATAGTCAATCTTATTGTATTAAAGTGGTATATGAGAATCTTCCAACCTTTTGTAGCACTTGCTCTTCTGTTAGGCATGCCTCTTTTGAATGTAGGCGAAATGATGTTATTGATAATGTGGAGCATCATAACTCCACTAGAAACGAAGGTGAGAATAAAGAATAAACTAATATTGATCATGTTTTTTCTGATGTTGTTAATAATGTGCATGGTGAGCCGTTTGGCATGGCAGGAAATATTGTTAGGGAAACTACTAATACAACAGGTCCAGTCATTGAAGGTCAAGCTTTATTGGAAGATAACATTATGAACCATCTAGATGGAGCTGAAACAGATCCTGGGGATGCTTCCATTAATCCTCAAGGTTCTAGTGAAGGGGATGGAGGGGCTTCATATAATAAACCAGAAGACTTTTCAAGACATAAGTCTACTAAATGGGCTGACCAATGTGAAACTCATGAGCATGAATGGCAAACAATTTCTAATAAATGGAAAGCCAATAAGGTGGGGATTCAAGCTAAAGTGTGGTTAACTACTAGGCCTTCGAGGCAGGCCCAAAAACTTGACCTATGAAGATTCTTTATTGGAATTGTGGGGGTATTGGAAATCCTAGTACCCAAAGACATTTGTTTTCTTTGTGTTCGCAGCATAAGCCTTGTCTCATGTGTCTTTCTGAGCCTATGGTTGATTTTTCCTCTAACCCTGCTCACTTTTAAAGTTTGTTAGGACTTTCTTTATGCATAGCCCATAATAAGGATCATGTTTTTTTATGGGTATTTTCTTCTTCTAATTGTGGTACTCCTGTTAGCTCGTGGTCATCAGACCAACATTTTACTATGAATTTTATGATTAATAATATTGCAATTCGTTGCTCTATTGTGTATGCTAATGTTTGGCTAAATAGAAGAATTGCCTTGTGGAATGATTTATCTGCTATTAATCCACATTCTGATCAGTGGATTGTAATGGATGATTTTAATGTTGTGTGTGGCTCTCATGAGAAGACGGGCTGACCGCCAGCTTGCCTCCTTATAGGGAATTTCGAACCATCATCATATCCAGCATAAAGGTTCGATATTTACTTGGTGTAAGGGTCATGAGGGCAATGCCAGAGTGGGAAGTTTGCTTGATCTCCACTGTGATTTTGGATTATTGGGATATAGTGTCTTATGTTGCCCTTCCAAGACATTGTTCTAACCATTCTCTGATGGTTTTCCCCTTTCAAAATCATGGTTTATTCCACAGAGCTCGTTTTCAATTCCAAAATATGTGGCTAACACATCTGGATCTGCTTGCTTTTATTGTTGATAAATGAAATAGTTTTGACATACACTTACCTCCTATACAGGCGTTAACTCAAAAGCTCAAGCTATTGCATTTTGCCTTGAAAGATTGGAATAGGAATGTTTTGGGACATTTCGATATTAATATTGCACAAACAAAAAGCAGCTTACTGAATATTCAAAATGTCATTGCTCTTAATGGAATTTTTAAGGATTTTCATAAGGCTAAAATTGAAGCTCATGCTTCTCTGGAGCTTCATACTAAGTAGAAGGAAATCTGTTTAAAAGAGAGAAGTAGAGCGAAGTGGCTAGAATCTGGTGATCAGAATTCTTCCTTCTTTCATAAACTTCATAGTTTGGCAGCCTTCGAATGCTATTTCGGTGAGGCGTATTCACGACTAGATTGTGGAGGATCAGTCGCTAATTTCTAACCATGTGGTGGCTTATTACAGTGTCATCTTTGCTTCCCCTAGATCGGTTCCAACAGACTTATCTATTGTGAAGGAGATTCTCCCTTCTTTGGTAATAGTCGAAGACAATTTGGACCTTTGTCGCATTCCTAGGACATAGGACATTCGTGCTGCTATTTTTAGTCTTAATCCTTTGAGTGCACTTGGTTTAATGGTTTTAGAGGTACTTTCTTGTGTGTCTTCTAAGACATTGTTCACTAAGATGTATGTAGAGCAGTCTCCTTTTTCTTCTCCTATAGCAAAATGATTATGGGTATGCATTCAAATTTTATGGTCTTAATTCCAAAAGTGAAAGAAGCTCTATCTATTGATCAGTACAAACCTATTGTTAAAAATAATTTTAGTGCTAAAATTGTCTCTAAGATTCTTGTTGATTGTTTATTTGTTGTAGTTGCTAGACTTATCACTCCTAACCAATTTAGCTTCTTGAAGAAGCTTTTGATAACATATTGTATTGCTTTAGCTTTAGAAGGGGTCAATGTGCTTGACAAGAAGTGTTTTGGGGGAAATATGGATATTAAAATTGATATTTGCAAGGCCTTTGACACTATGAATTGGAACTTCCTGCTTGAAGTTTTAGAAGCCTTTGGTTTCTCATTACTCTTTTGAGAGTGGATTTTAGAGCTCTTTTCTACCTCAATGCTTTCAATTTTAATTAATGGCTCTTTGAAGGGTTATTTTGGATGCTTTGGGAGTGTTCGTCAAGGCGATATGCTCTATCCTCTTCTATTCTATATTGTGGAGGATTTTCTTAGTAGATATCTTTTGAAGCTTGTTGCTCGTAATGAAATTATGCCTATGAGCTATAATAGAGATACTGTTTTTGTTTCTCATCTTCTATGTGCAAATGATGTAATTGTTTTTGGGAAAGCAATGAAGAAGAATATTAGTGCTATCTTTGATGCTTTTAATTATTATGGTAGTCTTTCTAGGCAAGTTATGAATTGGGGAAAGTCTTCTATTATTTTCGGCAAGGCTGTCTCTGAAAGAAGAGTTGTGAATTTGCTCTCAGGTTTAGAGATTCAACAAGCTTCTCTCCTACTTATTTATCTTAGGATTCCTTTGTTCAAATTCCTTGGTTCGAATGGGCTCCTAAGAAAAGACATCTTCAGCCTATTGCGGATAGAGTTGTTTCCAAGCTTTCTTCTTGGAAGGGGGGCTGTTCTTTCTTTGGCTGAAAGAGTTGCTATCAAAAACTCTGTGGTGATGGGATCTTTATTGTATTCTTTTTCTGTTTATCGATGGCCCAGGAGTTTATTGTCCTCTATGCATATCGCTATAAGAAATTTTGTTTGGATAGGTTCAATGGAGAAGAGGAAATTAATGGTGGTGCCTTGGTGTAATTATTTTTGCCATGTTAAATTTGGAGGGATGGAATTAAAATTTTGAATTTAATGAATAGAGCTATGCTTTCAATTCTTGTGTGGAAACTTTATAGCCAAGATCAGTCTTTGATTTTAATGCTCAGGATTCTTTTTCTTTACTCGTCTAGCATGCCTCAGATATATCCTTTTGGCTCTCTTCTATTTGGAGTTCTATGGAGTTCTATTAAAAATGATTATTCATTTTTTGATGATGAAGCAACTTGGCTTATTAATTCTTCTTCTTCTCTTAAATTTTTGAATGGGAGTTAGATTTCTCCCTTTGTAGCACATCAAGCAAGTATCAGAATTTGTAATTGTAGAAGCATGACAACCATGGTTGGAGATTTTATAGTTGTTGAACTCTGGACTCTCCCTTCAACTCTGAGTTCACAGGTCTGTAATTTGGTGTTGCAGGTTCATTTTTTGAAGGAAGATAGGGATGTTTGTCTGTGGAATCATTCAAATGATGAAAAATTTTCAGTAAAGAGTTTTTATTCTTTTATTGAGGGGTTGTCTACCGAGGTGCAGTGGAATCGTTTCATTTGGCATAGTTTTATTCTGCAATCTCGTTCTTTTGTGTGCTGGCATGGGCTGCTAGGGTACTTGGCATATGATGATTTTCTTTAGTGAAAAGGATTCAATTTGGCTTCTCGGTGATGTTTCTGTCACATACAGCAAGAGTCCATTAATCATTTGTTTATTTCTTGAAATATTGCGTAGGTCATGTGGTGAGTCGTTGCTAATCTTTTTGGTGTGGTTGTCTATTCTTCAGAAGGGATGTCTGAGCTCGTGTTGGGAGCGGGAAATCTGGTTTGAGCTCCCAAGTGATGGTGCTTTGGCAAACAACAATTATAAGTAATTTTTAGGCTATTTGGTGATCTTGTAAGGCTTTTATTTTTTAGGATAACCCAATCAATGTTTTTAATATGCTTAGAAAACTTTAGTATTATATTAAAGAGTGTGACTATTTTAGATTGGGGACTATGGATGGGTCATTAAATGAATTTCCTCTTTTTTCGACTCTTGGTATATCCTTCGAAGTGCTCCTAATAGTTCCAGTTGTTTAGCAGGCTCCCCCATTAGGTTTTGTAAAGGTAAATTTTGATGGATCGGCTTTTGGAGCTCCGGGACAAGCAAGGGGTGGGGTTACTTTTAGAAATAGTATAGGCTTTCCTTGTGGTGCTTTTGCTTTTAATATAGCTAATGATTTTGCTTTTGTTGCGGAGCTGAAGGAAAATATATTTGCTATTTCAAAAGTAGTGGAATTTGGTTAGACTAATTTGTGGCTAGAATATGACTCCATATTTGTTGTGGATTTGTTTAAAAGGAAAATAATGGAGGTCCCTTGGCACTGACATCATGATTGGGTTGTTTGCATTCATCATATTCGAGATATGCATTTTGTTATCTCTCGTATTTACAAAGAAGGCAATAGAGGAGTGGGTTGCTTAACTAACTATGGAGCATCCAATTCATGATTTATGTGGTGGGACTTCATTCCTACATTTTGTAATAGTTTTGTTTTTTATGATCGATTAATTTTATTGGTCTTCCCTCAGTCTATGACTAATGCACATATTCGTCCTTCCAAAAAAAAGTGCCTCATAATTTTTTTTTAAATTTATATATCAATAACTTAAAAGTTCAACAGTTAAATTTTCTGTTAAATTTAACCAAAAAGTGAGGTGGTGGTAAAAAAAACTAATATATATATATATATATATATATATTAAAACATTTTTATAGGATCCACTTAAAATGATAAATATTTTTTCCCTTCTTTCTTTTATGCTCTTCCCCTGTGTTGATGTGAACTCGTTTCTCTCCACTCTCCTCTATTGCTTTAACAAATTCTTATTCTCTAACCACTCCAAAACTCCAATCACTCAGCCTCTCCTTATTTTACTTTCATGTTACTCACTTCTCTATTTTTGTTAATGCCCCATCGTCCAGAATGTTGGAACTAAAATGATTGCACACACACACAACCAAGAGCTAGAAAGATAGTAAGAACAACACAAACACACACACACACAAAGCAATGAAACAGTACACTGCTGCTGTGATCACAACAGAAAGTTTGAGCAATGGAAAGACTCTTTTCTTGTATTTCTTTTTCTGAAAAAACTTTCTTACAAACTCTAATTTAACATACTTATATAGTAGTAGTAATTAACAACTTTCTATAAATATTGAAGCATATTGCCCACTACTCCATTATGAAGTTAGTGTTCCTAAAAACGAGGAACATGATCAACACTTATGAGTTTGTTTGAACCACTTCGAACACCCCCTCTTGGTTCAAACTTACACATATCCAACCTTGTCCTAAGATTGCAAAACTGAGATATTGACAAGGCTTTTATGAAGATATTTGCTATTTGTTCATCTGAATTGCAGAACATGAGGCCGATTTCTTTCTTTGCCACTAACTCCCTTATGAAATGATGTTTGATCTCTATGTGTTTTGCTCTTCCATGAAAGGTGGGATTTTTTGTCATTGCAATTGCTAAGCTGCTGTCACTATATATTTTAGTGGCACTCAACTACTCTAGTCTCAGTTCAGCCAATAATTTTCTCATCTATATTGCTTCACATGCTGCTGCTGCACTTGCTACATACTCATCTTCACAGGTAGAGAGAGCCACGGTGCCTTGCTTCTTGGAGCTCCATGTCACCATTTTAGAGCCTCGAGTGAAGCAGTAGCCGGTTGTGCTTCTTCTATCTTTGGATGAACTAGCCCAATCACTGTCAGAGTACCCCATCAGTTTGAATGTTTCTGGCTGACCATACCAGATTCCATAGTCCTGAGTTCCTACAGCATAGCCTAATACTCTCTTAGAAACTCCTAGATGATGCTTAGTTGGCTTTTGCATGAACCTGGATATTAAACTCGCAGCAAACATAATATCAGGTCTAGTATGAGTTAAATATATTAGTCCTCCAACTAAGCTTCTGAAGATTGATC
>CAOJBK013623242.1:0-10288 GCA_948294925.1 Codiaeum variegatum
ATCCTTAAGTGGGTTGTTCCTTCTACCCTGGTATGTGGTTCTATTCTCTATCTTTTGGCTAGGGGGACATCAGATTGCATCTCACTGTCTGACATTTGATGTGCAATAATGGCTAAAGACCTCTCACTAGGGTGGACCTCATCCCTAATATACTCTGTAGAAATGGAGGGGCTCCATTCTAGGCTTAACTGGTGATTAGAAAAGTGATCAACAGAGCCCTCCATATTCTGGGAATTACTCCTATCGCTCATTTAGGTATGTTTAGGGAAAAGAAGTAAAAAGAAAGTAAGAAGAAAAGAAGAAAAAGGGGAAAAAGGGTTACCTGAATGATGGATTATGCGATGGTCGGAGCTAGGTTATCGTCGAAATTAGCATGAAATGGGAATGGCATTAAGGAAGTGAAAATACAATTGAGAAGGATGAGTGAAGAGGATTTTATAGACAGGTGGCGTGGGAGACGAGGAGTCACCTGCAATTGTGGGGTGAACTGAGGTGAACACATGGCCGCCTTTGATAGGGGTTGGTAAAGGAAATAATGGTGAATCTTCTAGAACCTTGCTGAGTAGCTTACATGTGTCAGTCATTCAAGAGTAGGAGAAAATATTCTAGCCTAAAGTTATGTATTAATTCAACATAGCGATTCGCACCTCGAGCTTGTTTGGACTAACTACCCCTCAGTCTTTGACTGGGGTTTGTTAGGAGGACATGTGATAATCTCGAGCTCATCCAGGACGACCCCAAGCCAAGCAAGTGGCCAACTTAGAGTACAGAAGGACGAGTGTGAGGACTTGAGGAATAGTCTGGGTTTGGACCGACGTCGACCTCCGACCTCAAGAGGAGAAAGATCCCGGCCACAGGATATGAGTAGATTGTGAAGAGGTTGACCCCTCGACCCCATGCAGAAGGAAAGCTCTGCCTAATATGAGCGGATAAGCACGATTAGGGGATAAACCCCTATTATCTCTCCTTTATCCTTTAAAACAAAGAATGTCTATCTATTAGCTTGCCTTATAGAACTTGGAGACTATCTAGCAAGTATATAAATCTATCTTAATCACAAAAAACATTTTAATGACTCTAAATCCTCAATCTCACTATATTGAATATCTCTCCACGAGTATACCGACTTAAACATCGGAGAGACTGTTAATAAAGCATCTCAATAGCCTTTTTCTATTTTGCAGATTAGCTTGGAGTTAGTCTCGAAAGCCCCAATAAGCTCCGAGACATCATATACTAATTATTTGGTTATTTGGAGTGGAAGAAAATGGTCTTGTGGCATAAAGAACTAATGAGTGGGATGAATAGTTGTGTGACTTTTGGGACGGATAAAAGGATAAATTATTTCTCTTAATCAAAAGTTTATAATTTGTCGACTGTCTGGTAGCTTAAAAAGCACTATTAATTTTCCTCCCAAATCTTCTTGATTTATCCAATTTTTGTATTTTGTCTTTCTCAAACTGTGTCCTGTATACAACACTTTCCATTTGTTAAAGATATATGTTAAAACTGTGAGTCACATATACACAAAAAGACATTTAAGAAAACAAATATAAATTTCGATCTGCCAAATTAGGAACCGTTGGAGGCTGTTTTTTTTATTAGTAATCACGTGGAAAGAGACATTATGAGATATGAAAAGCATCTATGCATTTGTTTGTGGCGATTCACTTCTGTAATTAAATTTATTAATAAAGGGTGTCAAATGAAATTTAATGATATTTTAAAAAAATATTTGACAAAAAAATGATATTTAAAAATTAAAAAGAATTTTAATTAAAGGCTTTTTTATTTTATTGCTTGAAGAGTTTTTTCATATACTTGATATCTAATTCAAGTGGTAAGAATATTTTTTTGAAAGTGGAAGATCTCATATTTGAATCCCCTCCTTTTCTCAACACTAGGCGAGATTTTGCTTATATAGCAAGTATAAAGAGGATGATTACATACTATTGTATAGTATGTGGTCCATTTTACTATCAAACAACATATACACAAATATATTGTTTGCTCTCAATATAGCAAATCTTGATTGTTTATTCCCAATTTGATATAAATAATGATTTTCATGCATAAACTTTAAATTATAAATATATGATAAAACTTGATTTATCTTTTAAAGTAATAAAAAAAAAGAGAGAACATTTTCTTTTACATAATGGTATGGACTTGAGATTTTGAATTTGATTAACATCTAGTTTTTTTTTCATAGAAAATAGATGATTTTAATTTGGATAAAATTCCTCGTCAAATTAATTGCACTATAAATTTAGAATTACAAATAATTATTTTAACTTATTATTTCAAATACCCAACTTGATTATGAATCCTATAGAAACAAATTTATTTCGTATTAGTTTGGGAATAGCGAAGATTCCATTCAATATGGGCACTACCTGAAAAAGTGTCATAGCGATGGCCACCTTTGTTGTAATGAAAGTCCTCATGTCCTACAACATCCTCTTAGGAAGGTCTCTATTGTATGATTTGGATGCAAACGCTAATGTAAGAAAAAAGTTAGGCTGAGTCCCTTTGCCATATGGGATATAATTATAAGTCTATGGAAACCCACAAGATGAAATAAGAAGGAATCTAATGAAAAACAATAGGTTTATGCTGAACATAGAAAAACATAAGAAGTGAGGATGTTATAAACGTTCAAGAAAAAGGTGCTACAGAGAACTCAATGAATGGGTGAGTTGAAAAACTATCAAGTAGAGGAAACAGACCCACAAAGATACCTTTGAGTAAATTCTATACTTCTAGAGAAGAATAAGGGCTACGCTAAAGCCTTCATAACAGGCAACAACTTTCTCCTGGGACTCAAGAGAAATGCTTGGAATTAGTCCATATGTATTGATCCATAAGCATAGTGTAAATCCATCATTCAATCCCTATTAAGCACAAGAACATGAGTTTTAGGGAAAGAAAGGCAAGCAGTTGTAGATGAGGAAGTAGACAAGCTATGAAATTGGACTTTTATCAGGGAGGTGCAGCACCTATAATGGTTAGCTATTATGGTGCAAGTGAAAAAGTCTAATGGAAGTTATAGAAAATGTGTGGACTTTACATATATAAACAAAGCATATATGAAATATTCATAACCACTCCCTATAATTGACAAATTAGTGGATTCCACATAAATATATGGGTATTGATAACACCACAACTAAATAATCAATTCCAATTGAGTGTAATCAGACCCAAAGCTATTCTAAAAGTGTCCTCTCTTATAAAGGAAGTTAAAGATAGTCTCCAAATAAGATTCCATATTATAAAAGAGATATTAATCTAATTAGAAATCTATAACTTAAAAGGAAATTTTCATATTCAATAAGGACTCTACAATGAAGTCTCTATCTTCTGCATGGATTCTCACAATCCAAGACTTTATATAAAGGCTCTAAATCTCCATATTTCAATATAGTATGGTATCGTATTTCCTCTCCTTTAATTCTATTTTTCATTATTTATTTATTTTCTCATGAACCATTACTGACTTAAGCATTAAAGTGAGATCGAGGCTAAAGGCCCATGTTTCCTCTAATTATTTTTTGTCTTGTAGGTTCTCATTGAGATCATTTTTGGACTGATCATAATATTGGTGCTTTCATTGGAAGTTAAACTCAAGAGGTATCTATCTTTTTTAGAAACCAAACAAGGGCAACATCAAATCTAGATGCACCCATATGATGAAGAGAATACCTCATTTATCACTAAGAGAGGCATTTGCTTTTACACCTTGATGCCTTTTGGCCTGAAAAATGCAGTGGCAACTTACCAAAGATTGGTGAATAAGATCTTCAAAGACCAATTAGGCAAAAACTTGGAGGCATATATGGATAATATAATTATCAAAAATAGAAGATTTGAAGTACACATCAAGGATGAAGGGGAAGTCTTTACATTAATAAACCACCAAGGACTAAATCTCAACAAAGAAAATTATGCTTTCTTTATCCAAGAGGAAAATTATTAAGGTATCAAGTTAGGTATAAAAGGGATAGAGGCAAATCCAAACAAAGTGAAAGCCATACTGGGCATGCCTGCATTAAAGAATTTGAAAGAGGTGCAAAGAGTAACATATATTGGAGGAATAATGTCTACCCTTCTTTTCAAAGTTAAGAGGAAATAATAAGGAGTTTGAGTGGACAATAGTCTATCAGAAGGCTCTGAAAGATCTCAAAGGGTTCCTTACCTTGAATCAAGTCCCTGAAAGGCCCCCTACCTGAGGACGAGGTATTGATTTATTTATATGTCTCACCTTATAATGTCAGCTTTATTATGATCAGGACATAAGTAGGGGTATAAAAGCCAATATACTACTTTAGTAAGGTCCTTAAAGGGGCGAAGAAAAACTATAGACCCATAAATAAGCTAGCCTAAGCCTTAGTCTTACTCTGTAGAAAGTTCAATGCATATATGGAAGCACCTCAAGGGGTGGCGGTGACATATCAGCCTTTTCAAAGAATCCTTCACAAACTTGAAACCTCTGAAAGAATGTTCAAGTGGGTTTATTGAACTAGAAGGCCATGGCTTAAAATATCATATGATGGTAGCCATAAAAGGCTTCATCTCTAAATGTTCTTTCCCAAATAAAGACACTGGGTGGAGAAAGTAGTGGATGAGGGAAAAGACAGGGAAATGGACAAAGAATGGACTAGTGGTAAAATATGAATTTGTATATATATGGGGTAAAAGGTGCAAAAAGGAAGTGAAGTTAGAGTTTTTCTAAAAAAGTGAGATAGTAGTGCTTCTATAGTATGGTTTGAGGATGGAATTTGACACAACTAACAATATGTCCAAATATGAAGCAATTGTTTAAGGGTTGAACCTTGCAGACTACCTTAGGGTAGAGACCCTCAACCTTTACACCAACTCACAGCTAATGGGTCGGTCACATTATAGGAGAATTTAAAGCCAAAAATGGCAAAATAACATTATACTCCTAGAAAGTGAAAGAATTGTTCAATCAGATGAAAAATGGAGGGGTTTGGGTAAAATTCATCAAGATTCCACTAGGTAGACAATTTGAGGAAGTTGATAGACCTACATCTAGCACGCCTTTTAAGGAGGCTATTTTTAGGGACTCTTAAATCCCATTGAAGAAGGTGAGCAGGTGATGGAGCTAGACGATGAGCCCTACTGGATAGATCCTATTGAAGCTTACTTGGAAGAAGCTAGAAAACCTGAAAGAGGCCATAAAGATATAAAGGAGAAGTGCTCATTTGTTAGTTCACTAAGGGAAACATAACAAAAGAGCCTTCTCCACAAATTGGCTGAGATACTTAAATCCTTTAGAAGGAAAATGCACCCTCAATGAGATTCATGAAAGATTCCATGGAATGCACATTTTAGAGAAGGCCCTCACAGCCAAAGCCATAAGACATTAGTATTAGTGACTCATAATGAAGGATGACATAAAGAAGCTAGTGAGTAAGTATCAATCTTCCCAAAAATTTTCCAACTTAAAGAAAGCCTCAACAGCAGACCAAATTTTGCTCTCCCTGATGGACTCCTAGAAAGAAAAGGACTACAATAGAGACTAAGCATAAATAAGTCCCTTTTGTTTTACCTCTATCAAGTAAGCTAGTGAGAAGGTTATAGTGTTATCGCTAGTGTTGTCTAAGTCTGTCCCATAGGATATTAAATTAGAAGGGTGAGAAAAGAGAAAGAAAGTTAGTATATCAATGACTTTTTGTAGTCTGATCCTGAGTCCTTGGCTCTTTACAAAGTGGGGTATAGACATAATGGAACACTTTCTTATGGCAAGTGGACAGTGCAAGTTCCTCTTAGTTTCAGTGGAATACTTCATCAAGTGGGTCGAGGAAAAATCACCAGCAACAAACTTTACAGATAATGTGATTAAGTTTCTATGGAAAAATTTCATGTGAAGATTTGGTAGTGTTACCAATTTGTGAGTGATGATTGAAAGCAGTTTAATAATGTTAAGAACAAAAGATTTCTACTCAGGATTGAACATCAAAAACCACTTTTCATTTGTGTCACACCCTCATAGAAATGGACAATATGCAAGAGCTAAAAATAAGACTAAAAAGATATGGGATGAACTAAGATAAGGAACTGCATGGTAAACTATGGGCTTACCGGATAACCCCAAGCATGGTAAACACATTTAGTGTGACGTATAGAACAAAAGTAGTAATCCTCTATGGACATAGAGTTACCAAGTTTCAGGGTAAAATATTGCGATAAGGAAAGCAATGAAGACATGAGAAGGATCAACCTTGACCTCATAAAAGAAATCAAAGACCGAGTCTTAATGAGGTAGGCAGGTTACAAAAATAAGTAGCCATATACTTCAATAGAAAGGTCTAAGAAAAAGTGTTCGAGGAGGTTCCTTGGTCATGAGAAGATTAGAAGTTACAGAAAAGAGAAAAGGCACTGGAAATATGTCTCTCAATTGGGAAGGACCATTCGAGGTAGATTGGGTGACAGGGCTAGTAACATATAGGCTTGTAATAATAGATGGTGAAGAAATTCCACATACTTGGAATGTTCAACACCTGAAAATGTATTATTAATGAAGAAATCAATGATATTACAATGCCTTCCAACATATCAAATTACAGTTACAATAAAAAAAATCCTTTCTATGGTAAGGTCCCTTGCCAATGAGGAGGGTTAAAATCCTTGCGAAGGAAAGGCCTCTCCCCAAGGAAAAGGGTCAAAAAACTTGCTAAGGTAATTCTCCTCCCTAAGGAGGAGGGTCAAAATCCTTACTTAGGCAATGTTCTTCTCCAAGGAAAAGGGCCAACATCTATGTTAAGGCAAGATGCTCCCCGAGGAAGAGGGTTAAAATCCTTGCCAAGGTTCTACTTTAAGGAGATGGATTCTTATTTTTTAACAGATTAAAGATGAGCACACACATATATACATACATATATATTAAGAAAAAAGGGGAATAGGGAGGGAGAGAATAGAAAAATAAAGAAGCAACAATTGCTGGGAAAATTTGTATTCCTTTTATTACAAGACAAACATTGCATAAAAGGGAAAGAAAGCAAATACAAATGTATTACACAAGAGTGTATATATATATATATATATATATATATATATAGACACACACACACACACACAAATCCCCCTATGATGTTGTTGCTCCATCCACTGCTTCTCCCCCTAAAGCTAACCTCCACTCATTGTCATATCCTTCATATTTATCCCCTAACTCCTCCTCGCTAGAAGAATAACCCTGAGGTAGAGGAGGGTCCTCTTTCTCCTGATGAAAGCCACTAGGAAAAGGTGCTAAGTCCTACACATATCTTTTTAAGGAAAAGACCTTATCAAGAAAAGAAGTGGCCACAGGTTGTAGATGATTGTTAACTTTAGGGGATTAAGGGTGGAAGTCTTTGATGGCCTAATTGTGTCTGCATCCTATAGACTGGACCCTAGTAATATATGTAAGTGTTGAACCAAGGATGCACCAAGGAGGTTTGTAAGAAGCTTAATTGGTTGAATTGAAGTGCATTTTCCCTAACACAACCAGACTTATAGGAAGCCAAGGATAAATCATAATCTTGGTGAAGCTTTTTCTTCTTAGCCCTAGACTGCTCAATTTTTCCCTCCAATTTAAGGGATTTTTTTATTTCCTTCCTAAGGGAATCTTGAAGCTCTTAATTCACTAATGCAAGGGATTCCATTTCTTCACTCAACTTATTTGCTTCCTCCCTAGCCTAAACTACCTCTTCATTGGCTTTAGCTGCTTCATTCTCGATAATTTTTGCACGAACAATTATTACAATAGTCTCTTTCTTAGCTTTATAGGCTTTCCCTTAAGCTTTTCAAACCCTAAGAAAAGAAAAGGAATGGGAACACAGATATTAGGAAGCTAGAATGAGTCCCCTTGATAGCTTGGAATGGATAAAAGCTACTTCCTCATCACGAGCCTGCTAGGATTTGTAAACTCCCTAAAAAGTAAACAACAATCAGAAAAAAAGATATATGAAGAAAGAAGGAAAACATAAGTAGGACAAGTGTTAGACAATTTACCCTAAAAGTTTATTCCAATTCGGCTAAGGAAGAATGTCCTTGTGATAGAGAGCCCTCACTTGCGAGGAAAAAGGGGTTAGGAGGTAAGAGGTAAAAAGTGGAATTGGTTCGTATAATGACATTGGAGGAGTGACCAGCATTACACTTGCAACAACTAGCCCAGATACTTGAGGCAGTAGAGGATCTGTGATCTCCAAAACTTTATCCAAGTCCACCACTTCAGAGATTAAAGAACAATTGTCTGTTTGAAAGAGTATTTCACTAATGACCTTAATCTCTTGTAAGGAGTCCTGTTCCACCCTTTGTTTCTTCCAGGGAGGGCCTAAAGGGCTAAGCACCTTGAAGCAATTAGCATTCAAAGGTGTTTAGGGGGGAGGGGGGTAGAGAGAGTAGGAGGGTCTTGAGGACCTTTAGCTTTTTCACTAGCAATGTTTTCACCATGAAGTATCTGGTAAAATTCTTTCAGAGAAAGGAGGCAGAGAGCAGATGCAGCATTTGATGAAATGAGATGGACTGGCCTAAGGGTCCCTAAGGAGGCCATAACATCAGATGGGACAACCCTAGAGGGAGTTACCCTAGCTTTAACTTCAAAATCCCTTGAAAAGAGATAAAAATCATAATTAGTTGAATGATCCAAAGCAGGTAACAAAAATAAATTAAAAGCAAGTAAGAAAAAGAATACCATAACTCAAAACGGGTAGTCTCTACGGTATAGACATTTTAACCCTCCTTGTCTTAGACTTGGAACCAAGACGACAAGTGAACTTCTTAGCCTTCCCGATTCTAGTCTGGTCACCTTCAAAGGCCAAAGTAAATCCAACAATGATAAAAGGATAGAGTAGAAATGGGCATGAGAGGCCCCTTGCATCCCTTTATCAGAATCTAAATCATCAAATAAAAGGAGGGGGAAGAGGAAGATCCTAAGTCATTAAAAAAATCCCACTAACTAGTTAAGGGATCTCTCCTAAGGTTAAATAGTGTGTGTAGTTAGGACAACAGGGAGTTGAGGCAGATAGCTTTGAGGAATCATACTAGAAGATCTATGTTGCCATTCGTACTTAGGGAGTTGAGGTGGATGGCTTAAAGGAGTTATACTGGAAGTTCCATGCTACCACTCATTCTTAAGGAATTGAGGTAATTATCATTGAGGAACCTACTTATAAGGGTTCAATTCAAGGATAGATGGTGCCTCGATGTAAGTCCCCAAAATGCTGACAATGTGCGCCTCACAATCAGTATTTAACAACGCTTTATGTAGAAGCTTCAGAGACCCCTTGAACTTCTATAAGGAAGTTCTTATCCGCTCACAAAAGTTTAGAACTTGTAGGGAAAGAGCCTAGTGTTTGGGTGTGCCTGGATAAGCTTTTCAAATTAAAGTTTACTACCCCATGTTTAAACTTCCTGACCCCAAAAGGCCAAGTCGTATGAGACGATCCCACTTTAGATGAGTCAATAACAGGCTTCCTAATAGAAGTAGACCCATCTACGTGATCAATGACCTATGATGGCATGGGGGAAGAAGCAATTGAGGTCCCCCTTTCAAGACAAATAGGATATGAAGGAGCTTAGGGAATAGTGAGAGTAATGGGATCATGATGAAGACTATCCCTTTTAAGATAAAAATACTTAGCTTCAGCACCTTTATCTATCTCCACTAAGGCATACAAAGCTTGATATTGGGGCCACTCAGGAATACTGTGGGAAAGGGAAGCATGGACTTCCTTTTGGGTCCTCAATCAAAGTTGCACTATAAGAAAATTTGATTTTACTGACCCCAATTACTGACGCCAAAATTAACATTACTGACCACCTACTGACATAAAAAAATTTAATTAATTATTGACCCCATACTGACGCAAAAATTGGGTCAATTTTTGCGTTAGTAACGGGTCAGTATAAATGGAGAGAAATAATTATTCGAAATCTCGCCATATGGTACTGACCCATTACTGACGAAAAAAAGGGCTCAGTAAATTACTAACCCTCAAATAGCGTCAGTAATGCATCAGTAAAACACATAAAATTTTACTGACCCTATTTTGGCGTCAGTAAAGCATCAGAAATTGAAAAAAAATTTCATTGACTTTGTACTGACCCCACAAGTGTGTTAGTAACACTTTTATTTGTTTCCTGACGTGTTACTGACGCTATTTTGGGGTCAGTAATACATGGGCGGGAATGAATTTTTTTACGTAAAGTAGCGCTTCAAAATAATGTTACTGACCCCATTTTGGCATTAGTAACGTGTCAAGAAAAAAATAAAATTGTTACT
>CAOJBK013624636.1:0-10655 GCA_948294925.1 Codiaeum variegatum
TATGGAAAAAAGGGACAGGCTATAGAGAAGGCATTGTTACATGGAGAAGTGCAACTGTCTCATCTGAGCCTAACAAAAGGTCACGTACAAGGCAAGGAAATGTCATGTTTGTTCAGTTTAGAAGCCACGTGAGCCCTTCAGCCTCCTCTATTTGAAATTCAAAATTCAAACTTGTCGACCAAACACGGGCATACATTTTCGAGCCAAGTGAACCCTACACATGCACTCTTTCAGCTCTGAAGCCTTCAAGTGCTAACATTGGAGGGGGACAATATATATGGCTCAAAAATAGCCAAGTTCAACCCCAAAAAATTTCCTAGGTTCATTTAAACCCCTTAACACTTTTAGTTCCTCCCGAACCCCAACCCTCCAACAAGTTTATCTTATTAGCCTTTAGAATTCGGAGCTACTAAGGACAGAGGTCACAAGGCCCTGAAGTCATCTGGTGGTCACGCCATGAACAAATATGCGTCCCACTACAAAGGTTTTCACCTTATAAATACCTTATTTAAAGCCTCACACAGGTAAGTTCAAATCAAGACAAGGGACTACTATTTTACATCTTTGAGAACTATTTTCACTCTATACAGAGAGCCTGACTTGAGCGTCAGAGTGTTATCGCCAGACACAGTGTCTGGCCATCCCTGACTAATGTTTTTTCTGTGTAAGCAGTTCAAATCTAGCTAGAGGAGTTAACCTCTTAAAGCGTGTTCAAGCACAACACATCAGATTCCAATTTTTGTCAAAATATCAGTGTGTTGATTTTCTGGTTTTGAAAATTTTCCTAGAAAACAAACAGAGGAATTGGTAGGGATGTTTGGATTGAGAGAAAATAAGGAAAATTTTGGAGGGTTCCATGGAACGATGGTTATGAGTACAGGATAAGAAGGCGGTTGTTCTACTCTATTTTAGTGAAAGGATAGAGAGAGTAGGGTTTTACATGTGAAGAGAAGTGAAAGAACGAGTTTTGATAGGAGGGCACCTATAGTTTTTTTTTTTTTTGCCAGAATAGGTTGCCTTTAGTTAAGTTTGATGATTTTTTTTTTATTTTTAATTTTTATTATAAAATTAAAAATATGTCAAGAAATAACATGATATATAAAAATTATCATATTTCTATCATATTTTAATGATGTTAAAAACTTATCATATTTATATCATAAATAAATGATAAATAGAAAAAAAAATTGTTATAATTATATCATAAATTAATGATTGAAAAATTTTTTGTAACAAGTCCGTCTTAAAATACTAATTTACTCAGAAATCGTCCCACAGTGGTTTGTCATTATATTTCATTTTTCTAGTAGTGATTCAAGCTGATGCAAATATAATTCTGATTCAAATGTGGACATAACATCATACCCACTGAATGGGTTTTTTTGGACAATGGACATAGTCCAACACAATAAGGCCACCTAGCTCAATAATAAAAGAAAAAAAAAAGGAAAAAAAAAAGTCCAAGAACTTGGATATTCCACTTCTCTCTAGAAGCTTCCCTGCCTGAGTCTTCATCGGCGGTAAATCGGCTAGACACACAGAGTATCAAGGCACCATCTAAATCAACCTTGTACAAATATCAAAGATTAAAACCAGAGAACCCCCATATTTGTAGACAAAATGGGCTAGATTTGAGAAGACGTTGGACTTGTAAATACATGAAATCCTTCAAACAAAATCATCCAATGATCGATGACATTCACCACAATTTGGACCATTAAACTCAAATCTTTGAAACCCAAATGAAGAATAAGGAGCTCCTCCCAACATGCACCTACTAAAAAATCAGAGAGGAGGTACCTAGCCTTCAATATAAAGCTTTTAATGGTGATGTAGTTGAACTCGTCACCATTAAAAACACCGAAAACATCACTAATCAGAGGTGCATGGCTATTCAGCACGGATTTAACAAAAGGAACTATCAAGACCTTTCTCTGGCACTTATTCATGAAACTAAGAGTAAAACTACTATAAAAACTAAAATTTGAAGGAGAAAAGGAAGCAAGTGGGAGATTTCCACTAGAGTGAGAAGAAATATTTTTTCACTAAAAAGATCCTCTACATTTTTTCCATTTCTATCACTAAATACTTTTACTAATTATACTCATTTAAATCCATTCAAAATACATTCTTTGATAGGTGGTGGAACCACATTGTGTTGAGATTTTTTTTTTTTGAAAATTACTGAGTTGTTATAATTAAGGTTCAACAATTATTACAATACAAAGAAAGCTAGGAAAATTAATGGACTCCCTAAAGCTATCAATCATTCTTAAAATTCACTTCCCTTGTTGAATTTGTTGATTATTTGTAATAAGCAATCTGAATATCACAAATTTCACTAACTATAGTCTTACAATCTTCAACTAAGAGTAGCTTGTTCAATCATTTTTGTTGTAAATGAACCTGAGTACTTCAAAAGACTCTAACCCATATTGTTTAAATACAAACTTATTTTCCACTTTATATAATTTTTATTAGGGCTATGTAAGAGCTAGTTAGGAAATGATTTCGTGAATTAAAAAACATAGGGTATGTGTAGGTAGTATAATAAGAGCAAAACTTTTAATGGTTCTAGTAATAACTAGATTTTTGAAATTCTATACCTAAAATTAGATGAATTGTGCAGTCTGTATATCAAGCTATCAAACACCTTATGGTCATCTTAAATATGCAAGAATATATTTTTCTCCTTTGATTTCGACTTCCCCATTAAGGATAACTAGGGTTTTGAGGTAGAAGATACCATGCCTTTGAAGGCTCGCTAATTATTATTTTGGCTATGAAAATTAGCTTCGCATTTACAAGTGTCGCTAATTTCCTACGAAATAGCTAACAAATAACATGTGATGACTTTATAAGGATTTTAGCGAATAAAGACAATTCTCATCGCTATTTTCTTTCAAACATTGGCAATTCCTCCAAAAGTTTGCTACAAATATGATTCTCAAAATTAGCGATACTGATTATTTGTGAAATATTAAAATTGAGCTGAAAAAATTGGCAAATTTAGAAGATACTTATGTGTTACACATTTTTCATTGATCCCTTTATTTAAACGTTGTGTTTTGATTAGCGACTACTTTACTTCAAATTAATATGCTTTCCTGATTTTCAAAACATATAAAACCATTGGCCAAATTTTGATTTCCTTCTCAATTTCATTTCCTAATACCCAAATCCCTAATTTCTTATTTTGCAATTTTGTCTCCCAATCCCATTTTCTTATAATAATAACTTGCCATTTTTATTCCCTAATTGAATTGTTTCTCATTTTCAGTCTCCATTTTCTTCTCTTTTTATAACATTCTCTCTCTCTCTCTAACCCTTTATCTCTCACACTCTCTATAATTTCAAACCAAGTTGCGAGTTTAGGTGATTTGATATTTTTACTATTTTTTATTTTCCATTCTCTATCTTTGTCTCTCACTAATACCTAATTCATGGAAGTTAAGAAGAAGGAATAAAAGGAGGGAAAGGCATTCACAAAAGTATTTGATGTGGTTATGGTTATAGAGATGAGTTTTACTCTCTTATTGATATTTTTAGTTCTACAACATATGAGTTATTTTTATTGCATTTAGGTTTTATACTCTACCTATCTTATCCTCCATCTACCTCGACCTCTCATCCTTTTAAGTTAAGTTTTTTTTTTCTTTTTTTCTTTCTGGTCATGCCATTAAGGATTGGTTCTATGAAAATTTTGGAAGGGTGAAATAGGAAATGAAAGATAATTGAACTAATGTTTGTGATATTAATTTTGTTTAGGTTAAAACAAATATTTATTAGGCTATTAATTTTGCATATCCTAGGTCCACTTTTGAATGCCCAGTTGCTTAAATGAGATATTTTTTTTTTGTTCCTTTAGTTTAGTTGTTGTTAAGATTGATTCAGAAATGGTCCAACTAGAATGAGAATTTGCAACCACAATAAATGATGAAATGAGAATTTTTGGTCTTTCTCCCTAGGATCACTCTAATCCTTAAGTCAATAAGGATTTTGAAAGAGAAAAATAGTGATAAAGTAACTAAGCTTTAGGCAAACCTCAATTCCTCTACAAGAGGTGTATTTGTAGTAGTGATTAATATGGGAATTCTAATTGGATTCTTATTTTGGAATGATCCATTTCCCTTTTGAATTTTATATTTTTTTCTTGATTTAGTGGAGAGATTGTATAGTTTCCTACTCGGATAAGGAGACTGCTTGACATTCCTTAATAGGATTCTATCCATATATAAGCCCATTGGGATGATCTAATATTTCTTTGGGTGAGCCTCCTTGGGCTTGCATGGAGAGGACTTTTATGCCTTAGTGTTATCACATGTCCCCTCATAATTAAGGTGAGTTAAAAGCTCGACCATCTATATATCTTTTTAACTTCTAACACATTAATGTAACTTTACAGATCCAAAACCAAACCTATTTTTTTATCTATTTATTAATTAATTTCAATTTTTTATGAAAATCAAAATGAAGACTCTAGTCGTTATTACCCTATCACCATGTTTATTTCAAACTTCACCTTACATCTTCTTACACTACTTTTGTATGATACGTGTCTTACACGTTGCAAAAACCTAAAAGTAGTTCTAGAATAATCATCTGCCTAAATAATCCTTCTTCTTTACCTTCAAACACTTCCTCTGCTTTTTTTTTTTTCAATTTTCCTTCTACAAATCCAATTTCCCTAATCCTTAAGTGTCCCATTTCTAGAAAATATTCAAACTTTCAACCTTTTTAGAAAGTTACACTTCTCTCTAATTTTTCTTTATATTTTCTTTACATTCTTTCTTGGGATACTTTCTTTAGGAAAGGTCAATCCTTTTAAAATTTAGAAAAAAAAAATGCTCAAGGCAAGTACACCCCCCTCCCCACGACTCTGATGAAATTCTAAAAGAGGTATAAAATTTTATGACCATTAATGAGTCAAAGATTATCTCTACTTCTGCTTCTTACTCCTTTGAAAAAATAATCCTCAGCCCCTCTAATGCTTAAGAAGCAGCAAAAAATGAAAACTATTAGGGAAATTTCATTCAAAAATATGCAAAATATGTTGATTAATGCCCGAATTGACTATCATATCCCTTTTTCCTACCAACTCTACTTGTCTAGGCTTAATTCCTTCATCGATCAATCATTAGGGGAGAACAAGGTTCTTGTATACATAGCCAATTTAAAATTTAGGCTTAAGTTATTTTTATGCCTTAGTAACAGATCTATTATCCCAGTATAGGACCTGTTGATCAACTCCATCTGAATTCCAAGATGATCCTTTAAGGACTTTAGTATTTATCCTGGCATAGGATATTAGGTCTTTCATTTAAGGTGGTTAGGATATTTTCCCTAAGTAGCGAAGGAAGGGTTTGACCACTTTTCCTTTCAAGCATCATGGAAGCTAATGGAAATAAGATCGTCTTTAAAAGATTCAAAATACAATTTCTTTATTATCCATAACCCAGAGGGTTATGGTAATTTACTTTGCTAATGGGTTTCTTTTTCTACTTTCCACAATGACTAGGGTGGCCTAATCTCTTCAGACAACCAGGTCATAACCAACCTAAAGACCCCAACTAAGAGAAGTTTTTCTATGGAGAAACCCTTATCTCTAAGTATTTTTAAATATGTCTCCAAAAACAACCTCTACTCTACTAAAGCTCACCCCAACAATCCTTTATATGGATCCTTTTCAAATCCCTAGGGTACTTCTCTTATCTTTTTATTTATACTTTTTAATTTTATATTGATCCTTATTTGTTTTGTCTTATAATCTATGGACTCCTTACTCGATATTCATAAACAAAGAAAGTTGGTGAAGAAAAGTATAAATAAAACCTTTGTTATTGATGATCAGACATTCTACAAGCCTATCCACCACCTCCTACCAAGAAAGAACCTTTATTTGCCAATCTAACTATTTCTCTAGAGGTGGAAAAACCTCCAAATTTAGAGAATGTTGCTGATTAAAGGCCTTTGGAAAGTAATTTAGAAGATTACCTAATAAGGAGAGTTTGTCCTACTGTATAAAAGCTAACCTTGTAAGAGATTTCTAGCATTCTTGAACTTATATAGGAGAAATTTGGAGTTGATGCATCTTAGCAAAATGAGTTTGTTGTATTGGAGGTTCAAAAGGGGATCTAGCTTCCCGTTATACTCACCACTATGATTAAATGACCACCGATGAGATCTTAAGATCTATTTATGGCATGGCCACAAAGGTGAAGTCCCCTTTTTTTATCATCTCATGTTTGTTTCTTACTATTCTCCTTTTGCTTTCTTCCATTTTCTAGATGATTGTTGCCACTAGCCATCTAGATGCTTGATATATCCTAATAGGCAAAGTTAAAGGCAGACTTAGAAAGGATGAAATTTGAGGTTGACTTGCAGGTTGCCACCAAGATTACCATTATATAAGCTTTGTATAAAAAGAAATTAGAGGATGAGTGCTTGAAACACTCTACTGAGTAGGCCTTATGGGCAAGTCGATAGTGTGACCTCATTCAAAGCATTATAAAGCTTGAAGGGAAGTTGGAGAGAATTGTAGGATCGCCATAGGACAAAGGGTGCATTGGAATGAGCTAAGGAGAATATCTAACGTATGAAGAAGTATCATTTGGAGGATTTCACCATTATAGATAATGAGATGGATCTCTTCCTTAAAAAGATATAAAGTGAAGAGCCAACATCTAAAGCTTTATGACAAATGCATTCCGCTAAAGATTTCCTCTTATCCAAATTTAAGATGATCTTGATAGGAGATCCAGAACTAACTTCATGTATCACCTTTTCAATTTTTATGTAATGAACTTTCTTACTTAATGAAATTTCAATTGAATATTTCTTTGCATCTTATTATTATACATATACATTGTGCATGCACGCACACGTGCATACACACACACACACACATATACATATATAACATATCATAGTTTAACTGATCTTGTGAGTTAGAAATTCTTACTTAAATACTCTCCTTTAATAAGTCACTCGGTCTTAAGAGATTAATCTTTTTTAAGGGTGATGTAATATTTGGTGAATTTTTAAGGGTTTTGAACTTCCTTATTATATATATTTGATTTTGATATTAAGTATATAAAAGGAGATACAAATTCTATACCAAATTTCTTAACTAGGAAGTCCTCCAAAACAGGAACAATGCTAATGAAATCAAAAGATAAAGAAAAAGCCTCTGAAGCCCTTAAAGCTCCTAAAGCCTCTAAAAGCCCACCAAACAGCCCAAAAATTTCAAAACCCTCTTCTAAAGAAGAAAGGATACATATAACCTCTCTTTAACCCATAAAATCCTGGGCCGATATTGCAGATGAAGAAGATGCAAAGCAAGCTTAAATAAAGCTCTAGATCAAAGAACTCAATAAAGATCCAGAAATAAAAGAAGCAATATAGTCCAAGCTTGCTGAGTCTCAAGCTCAGCCAGGTAAAGCTCTAATCCCTTTTAAAAAACTAAAGATAGGAGAATCTTCCTCCTCTAAAATCCTATCTCAATCTTTGAAAAACTCAGAGATAAGTCTTCAAAAACTCTTGTCTCAAAATAAAGATTTTAAAGCCTCAAAGATTGACAGATCAAAATAGTTTGTCAAACCTTTTTATAAAAAGATAGTTGATTTGGAAGAAGGCTTCCCTAATAAGGAGCCTCCTGAAATAGCTAAAGCTCTCTTCACTCTAGGATGGTTCATAATCCCCCTTGATTTAAATAAAAATCATTATTACTATTTGGCCATCCTTGAAGTTACCAAATCAGTAAAGATAAAGCACAATTATATTTCTGATATAAACAACCCCACCTATTCTTCATGCCAAATAAAGAAAGTTATCCACCTTTCCCAATAGGGTGCCCCCCTTCATAAAGTTCAAACATTTAAAGCCGAATTTCACCACCATATAAATTTTTGCCCAGTATTCTGGTATTAGGATTATGTCCAAGCCTGGTATAATGCCTTTTATTACCAAAATCAATTTTTCTCCCATTCCTGGTTATATTATTTTGATACCAATATAGACACAACCCTTCTTCCTTATTGATTCATAAATTGGTGGAATAATTTTGGGTCATCTCCAGAAATACTCCCACCAGATATTTCTGAACTATATGAATATTTTAAAGCTCAAAATACATATGATAAATGCTACCCCCCATTACTGTACTTTTGTACAAAGTTTTATATCCCTTGGGTTTACCAATGGTTTTTTTACTATGAATCCTTTGCAAATTTTCCTTGCAACTGCCTAGTTAAAAAATCAAAGGTAAAATGGTGGAGTTCTTTTATAAACAAAACCACTAAAATGGATATTCAAATATATATCAGTAAAACAGCCTATGGCCCATCACCTAAACAGACCCTTTTCCAATCTAAAAAAGCCCAAGCCCAAGCTAAATTAGCTGCTGCTAAAACAAAATAAGAATATCTGGCCATAATGCAAGAAATGGTAGAATCAAAATCCACAGTTGATGACCAGAGTATAGCTGCTTCTTCTAAATCATCCTCCAATAAATCCCTACATAGAAAAAAGAGAAAAAGAAAAAAGATAAAAAAGAAAATGATAAAAAGAAAAAGAAAAATAAAAAGAAAGAGAAATCTTGCTAATCAATCCATATGATTGGTTAGGCAAAAATTAAGGAAATAAAGCAAAATTATGATTAAAGCTGTAAAGGACAAAAGCAATCATATAAAGCCTGCCACCTGAAGGTCATATGGGCCAACCCATGTGAAGTCATTAAAACTATCTGTCATATGGGCCAACCCATGTGAAGAAAAATAAAGTTGTTCCCTACCGACACTAAAGAGAAGGATATTGAAAACCGTGGGCTAACCCACGCGAAGAAGAATAAAGTTGTTCCCTACCGACACTAAAGACAAGGATAAATAAGTAATTTGTATAGCCCTCATTTTCCTATATAAGGAAGCTTAATCCATTTGTAAAAGACACCTTTCATTTTATCTTTCCCTTCCCCATCTGTATAGTTCTCTTATAATCCCTCTCTCATCAGTTAGATATTCATATATCTTCATTTGTATAATGTAGCTATATTTGTATATCTTTTTAACGCCTATATCTGTAAGGATCAAAGTTGTATGCTCTATGGTTGCACCTTGTTGCGATCTTCCACACCAGAAAAACTCTATGAAAAGATTTATATATTATCATAATTATATATATATATGCTGTTATAATCTTTTATATATTGTTTTATATTGTTATAATATAATAATCTCTATAATTTATATACTGTTTTATAAAATTTATATACTGTTATAATCTTTGATATATTATATTGTTGTAATCTTTGTTATATTGGTATAAGAGCAGTATAAAAATATAACGAAGATTATTTAAATTTAACATGAATTTTGAACCCTTATTTTAACTATTTCATTACATTATATTGGAGATCCTACCCATATAAAAGATAAAAATGCAGAATTACTTAGCAACCTAAGGTGTAAAAAGCTAAGTGATTTCCAACTATATAAAAATACATTCTTGACTAGAATAATGCTAAGGGATGATTCTAACCAACTCTTTTGGAAAGAAAAATTCTTAGCAGGTTTACCCATATTATTAAGAGAGAAGGTTAGGAGTAGTATTAAACAAGAATATGAAAACCATATACCTTATGATAGGTTAACTTATGGTTTATTAATCAATATAGTTCAAAAGGAAGGTTTTAAGGAATCTAGTAATTTGTCTAGGTATTCCTTTTGAAGATCAGGGTTATTTAAGTGTTTTATTGTTTCTTGATCTTTAGTTAACATGTTTATAGATTTACTAGATTCTGCCAAAGAATCAGAATCTTCTGAGGAACTTTTAATCTCATAAATTTGATCTTCTTCTTCAGAAGTTTCTGCTTCAGATTGAAGATATAATTCATAGATTTTGTCCAGGACAAATTCTAAGTTTAACTCATTTAATTTTTTTATTGAATTTACAAAATCTTTGTGTATGACCTTTTTTTTTACCACAATTATAACATTTTAGATCTTTATAAGACTTATAATTTTTTCTAGGTGATGGTTTATTAGGTTTTTTATTAAAATTTTGAAATTTTTTAGAGGATTTATAATATGTTTCCTTATTAGATTTTCTATAAGGTTTTTTACTAATTTTTTTAGAACTTTTACTACATGTGCCATTACAGCTAGTCTTTTTGGAATTAAATGTGTTATAGTCAAACTATTGGTAGAATGTTCCTAATTCTGATCTAGTTTTCTTTAATTCCCATTTTAAAATTCTTTGTATTTTTAAATCTTGACATATTTACAATTCCCAGATACTATAGATAGCATTTTATTACAACATGAGAATTTCTGTAAAACTTATAAAATTAATATGTCATTTTATGATTGGTTTAAAAGAATATTTGCTGTTGAAAATAAAATAAAATTTTCTTATAAGAAAACACAACAATCTATAAATCCCATCACTTTTAGAAATAAAATTCCTGAATGGAATATATATATATATATATATATATATATATATATATATATATATATATATATATATGTACAAAAACAATGGGTATCAGTCTATTACATTCATCTCTAAACTATTTTTCTGGTTTCTTATAGATCAGAATTAGATCTAGACTATGTTAAATATATTTGTGATGACTCTATGAGTTTGATGATTAATTA